>BMAV01026325.1:204015-227201 GCA_019973955.1 Trichonephila inaurata madagascariensis | reverse complement strand
TGTACTCTTGTTTCAAATAAAAACTTGAAGATAAAAAAAATATTAAAGCCGTGGTTAAGAGCTGGGAATGTAACAATACTTTATTCTAAATACCTAGGAATTATTTTAATTATCATGTTTCGAATCTGGAAGTTGGTTTAATCTTAAGACCAGGGGTATCAAACTCGTGGCCCACAACGAACATTTTTACGGCCCAACCAGAATATAGGCATACAATAATATGTAATAAAATAACAAAATTTCTCCCAAAATAGTAAAGAGGGTGGCAAAGAAGAGATGTAAAGTGTCAAGAAGTAAATCTTACATTTTCTTGTTTTTTTATATATATTTGTTATAATGCATTATTCAAAATAAACCTACGTTTCTTTGAAAACTGATTTTTTTGTGGCCCACCTAAAGTTAAACCTTGTTTGCTTGGCCCAAGTTAGCCCATGAGTTTGACAGTTTAGTCTTTAGACTGTTTTCTAAGTTAGACAGAGATTGTATTTCTTCACATACCTGATGAATTATTTTCTAATACTCATAACTCATATTGATATTACATTTTGTTGCAAAGTGGGTCGTTAATTATATTTAGATATGAAAATTATTTAGGTCTCAGACTGTATGGACTGAGAGTTTTTGAATTTTAGAACAATAAATGCATACTTCATAAGCTGCAGTTGTTACTTACTATATATAATTTCATTTCTATTTTTGAAGGTCACGTTGATCCTACAAGCTTTCAAACAAAATTCTTTGTTGCCGATTGCGAATTCATTAATTTGTTTTATAAATATTAAAAATGGTATAAACCTCCTACTACATAATAAAAGGGTGGTAGAGCTTAATTTGAGAAAAAAAATTTACATCTATGTTAAAACAGCATTTTTTGAAGTTCCGGAATGTTAGTTTCTAAATAAAACGTTTGATAAAAGTAATATCATTTAAGCTTAAAAAATGTGAGATTAATATTTACGATACCGTTTGAATTAATCGGGACAAATGGGAAAAAAGCAATTTTTTCAAGAACTTTAGCTTTTAATCACATTACATCCCTTAAGTAGTCTTAAAAATATCAATATTAGTACGAAGTATGTCCTCCTTTATCAGAAATGACCTTCTCAACATGTCTTGGCATGACTCCATAGTGTAGTGCACATGTTCTTGATTCCATCATTGTGGAACCACACTTATATAACAGTTTTGATAATTTGTTCTGTTGTCGTTTCATTCATCTTACCTAAGTGATTCTTGAAAATATGCCATAAGTTTTCAATAGGATTTAGGTCTGGTGAATTACCAGGGCAACAAAGCAATTGTATTTTATGTTCTGGCCTAAGAGTCTAGAAAAATTTCGAAGTGTGACCAGGGGTCAAGTCATGTTGAAATGCTCCGTCAATTATTTCCATGGATGGAACCATCTACTGCATAATATTTCTATGTATTTCACAAAATTCATCATGCCGTAAAGAACTAAACTTCTAGTGTACCACACACACACATTTGTTGTGAAAAAACCTCAAAAACTCTATTTAGAAGGGAGTTTTACAGTTTATTTGATATGATCTGGTAGCAGAGTTTCCCTATCACTTCCTCTAACTATACTTGATTTGAGTCACTCTGCAAAAGTAAATATGTTTCATCACTAAAAATCACCTTCTTCCTAGTTGTTAACAGTCCATGATCGGTATTTTTGGCCCATGCTAAACGTTTTTTCGTCATTTTCTGACTTAGAAATTGTTTTTTCCTTTGTCTTGTTGCCTTACCGTCTACTTCCAGAAGCTTTTTCCGTACTGTTGAGGCACTCATTTCAAAACCAAAATTTAATACACCTCCCCCGAAGGCCTGTAATTGTCTTCTTCTATTTATTTTTCTATTTATTATTAGAATTCTGTCAGCTCTTCCAGTAGTTTTCCGCTTGCACCCACATTTTCACTTTTCTTTTTGGAGACCCTGATCTTGATTCCTGAAATGTTCTTAAAATTCATGAAACACTTGATTTGACCACACCAACTGCAGTAGCTATATCTCTCACAGTCATAGAAGTGTGTTCATTAAGAACGATTATTTTAGAAAGCTTCCTCCAAATAGTATCCATTTTTGAAGAAGCAAAAGTAACATATGTTATATGGAACGAAAAATCATAACCACTAGCTGTCACACTGAAACTCTCACAACTGAGCTACCGATACACTAAAAGCAGTCATACAACTAAATTAGATTCAATGCTGATCCTTCACACTACCTCGAGACAAATATAATTGATTTGAGGTGGATCGAGTCATCACTGGTAATCACATACTAGCTTAGACAAGAAAAAGAAGTTTGTCCCAATTAATTCGAACACTATAGTGCGTTTAATAAACCTGGTGGATTATAGTGGCCACGGTAACCTAGTGGTCAAGGTAATGGACTCGGTGCCGACGTGTTATGAGTTCGAGCATAGTACTGCTGAAGAACCACCGTGTAGGAAGCTCAAACGTCTCCCGTTGGTGTGGTGATTGGGAGAAGGGGGTGCCAACTCGGGTGTCGTTCTCGTCACTTGATCATGGTTCAAACTTATGAGGTCCGTCGCCAAAAGCCCTTGAGTAATTGAACAGGGTGACGTAAATATTCGCTCACTCACTCTCTCCCTGGTGGATTATATGTATTTTTTAATATTATTGAATACACTATATTATTTCTAAAAAAGCAAGATTTTTATTTTGATCGATAAATCTCTCTGTATATTGGAAATCGCATCACTTCAACACAGTTCAACCGATCACTATAAAAATTGGCATGGATAAGTATTTTTTGTGGGGGGAAGGGTTTGTGCTATCCTCTTTGTTGCAGCTCCCCACTAGGTGGCACTACAGCATATCAACTTCTACACCATTCAATCAATCACCAAGTTGCCAACGGGGTTGTCAAAAATGATGCCAACTTGGCTCTATCTCCAACATTTCGCTATGTTTCTATTGAATCGCCATTATAATGTAAGGAACGGCATTGCTTACAATATTACAAATTTAACATAAAATGAATACAACAGAAAGTAATATTAATGTGTATTACACATTCAGATATAAATTATTTACACTATTTTAAGCGTTCATTACGCAAAATGTGTAAAAATGCGCTACTTTTGCCGAGCAGAGATCAGCTTAGGAAGAGGTTTTTAAAAATCGACCCACAAGTAAGTTACTGGGCGTTATAAATAAATAAATAAAAATCCTTTTTATCAGCTATTTGATCTACAGACTTAAAATTTAACAAATATGGGGATTTTGAGATATGCAAAAGGCTTCTTTTTTTTGTTTGTTTGTTTGATTTGCAATTCACGTAAGATTAACTCATTAAAAAAACTTCTGTATCCTTCAATCTGTATTGTTTAATTTTTCAATTCCTACTATTAGCTTACACTCTCTGTATATTTATTTATTTATTTGGTGGAATTTTCAATCGTTAATAAAATACATTTTAAAGCGCTTAATTGAGCTGAAATTTTATATACAGGACTATTTTGGATGAAAATACAATAATTTAATTATAATTAATAATAAGTAATTGATTAAAACTAGTTATTTAAATAATTACAAATATAGCCACGTTGGCATCATTTTTGGCGACTTGTGTCAAAACTTGAATAGGTGTTTTTCCTCACGTTTTAAAGCATTCAGTTGAACTAAAATTTTACATACACGATTGTTTTGTATGACAATACGATACTTTAATGATAATGAATAAAAATTAATTGCCTCTTAATATTGAGATTCTGTCATATGTATATACATATTTATATTAATTATAACTATTTAGTAAAAAGTAGCTAAAATAAAAAAATTTTCTTCGTTGATCTAAGTAGGAATTGACTTTAAAAAAAATTATTTATATTACTTGTTTTAACTCACCTGTGCGAAGAATGGGTATACCAGCTAGTAATATATAAAAGTACAGTAAAAAGTCTATCTAAATGTTTTTCTTTATGGTCGCAATAACCGTGTAGTCATGGTCGTGAACTCACGGTAAAGGAAAATTTTGTCAAGTTGTAGATGCAAATCCTGGTGCAATTCAAGATTCACCCTTTAAAGGGGTTGTAAAGAGAACGAAGCTTAAAGTTCTCATGTTGGCATGGTGTGGAAATTTGAAGATTGAGGTATGAGTTCAAGAGTATTCCTCTTCACTTGAACATGTTCAAAATAACGAAATTCGTCACCAATAGTGGTTGGGAGGCTTTTGAATGTGACGTTGATAAAAAATTAACCAAGAAAGTATTTAAATGTTTGATTGGTTACGATCGAATAATCTAACATTCTTTTGTTACTTTCAGACTCACAAGAGTCGGTTCAAATTCAGCATTCTTACTCTTCCGCATTTCCTCGCTGTTCGTTTATTTCAGCGTTAGCTCTTTTAATGAAATTTGAAAATGGAAACTTGTAACGGGTCTATTCGCGTTCTTCCTACTAATAACCCTCTTGGGGAATAATGGGTCTTTAAATATTATTCTTTTGAAAACTTCCCTCCAAACAAGAACATGCAATTTATTCAAACCAAGACTTATATTTAAAGATTAACTTTCATGCTCGAGGAGAGGGAGGTTAGAAGCTAACAGGAGAGCAAGTAGTGATTAACGTATAGCTAGGCGAGAGCGCTTCGTAGATTATTTTACTTATATTAAGATTGACGAATTGGTCAATTAAGTTGTTAAATTGGATTCGGGTTGGTTTGAATTAGAAATTATCTTCAAATATTAGAAGGTGTATTGCCCGGACGTGCTAAGATTAAGTGATCCGATTTATAACTATATCTCCAATTACCTCGCCTATCTCGTTGTTGATCCCATATTTATCTTATATTATCATTATATCTTATATTATTATTATATCATATGGTGCATTTCTTAACTTGGGTTGTTGAAATTTGTTTCGGTGTTGAGAATTGTTAATGAACTGAGTTTGTTTGTCTATGGCTCATCTTCTTTCTGACTCTCTTACACTAATGAATGGGACCACCCACCCACACACACACACACATCCATTACAAATTAACTAAATACACCCCACACACTAATTCACGCAGCATTTTTCAATAATTATTTTACGCTTAGTTTCATTTCTGACCTTCTTCAATTCTTTTTCCGAAACTTTTTAGTTTTCCCAACAGTTTTGAATGTCTTTAAATATGCAGTAAAAATTTTTCAAAAATTGATTTAAAAAACGCATTGCTAATCTTTTTTTTTTAAAAATCTGGGTCTATATTACGGTTGATTTAGCCGAGTGGTCATGGGGCAGAACTAGTGGCTGGTGAGTTCAAGTTCTGGTACCTCTAAAGACCTTACGTTTAGAAGGACTGATGCATGTTAAATCTGCAGTGTCTCATATTCTGCTCGTTGGCCAAATGTGAAAGTTTGGAGAGTAGGGTGGCAGTTCAGGCATCATCCTTGTCACTTAACCAAGGTTTAAAATTACGAGGTCCATCACCAATAGTCCTAACAATGCAAAGTAAATAAAAAAAAGTGAACAAAAAGTCATATTTATTATTTAGAATTTCCACCATAATTAGGCAACCATAATTAGCGATTAGAACATCTACCATAATTCTTAATGTAGAAAATCTTGGAATAAAAATGCAATTTCAAAGGCCGCATAAGCACAGTGGACGAGTACCAGAAACAGAAGCTCAGAAGTCCAGTGAATCGCGCTTCTACGCCACAGGTCCGGTGTTTAAACCCCAGGCTGGGAAAGGTCGATTCAGCATTTCATCCCTTCTGTAGGTAGATAAATGAGTACCAATCTTGCTCGGGAGCTGGGGGTTTTCGCGTCAGACTGACCACCTGACCACAACATCTACTCATGAACCTCAGTACCCAGGGTCACATGAAAACTGAGATGGGCGCAGTAGACCTTGGCCCGCTGTGAGCTACTGCGCCACTGAGTCTTAGAGATTTATAAGCGTAAGGTGTGTTCCAAAAATATCCGACCTTTATTCATAGAAAATACTCGTTTTCAGATATAATAATCTTTCACTAATATCTTTCAAATTAGTTCCTTTAGACTTCCACAACCAATTTTAACGATGGTATTGCAGCTGACGAAAGAAGTTTTGAAACGTCTTTTTTAAGAAGGCTGATCTGTCTAACTGATCTGTTCGATTTTGCATGCCTACTCTGGGCAAAATCCTTGCCCTCTCTTCTCTTTTTCTGGTTTTCTCTCTCAATCTTTTGAAATCTCTAAACTTAAAACAAAAATTAAAGCAGAAGTATTGTTCAATGTTTTTTGTCATTTGTTAAAAACATCTTATGGTACTCATACTTTTTCACTTTGGTGGTCTGCAGGGAAATAACAGTTTCTGCAAACAGGAAATTAATTCAGATATGTGCTTTGAAATCACCTACATGTATTGTCTAAATCACGCCTCTCTGGCTTCATTTGCTTATGAACAAAGAACTGTAGTTAAAAATATTTTAAACACACAGTATAAAATATATCCTATAAAGTATTTTGAAATTATTTTAAATACAAAACACCATATTAAATTTTTAAGGGTTTTTACCTTAAATTTACGAAAAACGTGTTTTTTTCCAAACGAGTATATTATTCGGTAAATCCTTATATTTCGATAAATGAAACAGAAATTTTTTTCAACGAGCTGAAGGGAACATTTTTTTAAATATGTTATTTGAAGTATAATATTTTATTAATTAAAAAACTTCATTTCTATACAGAATACAATGTTAAATAATTTGCAAGTTGCAATAAATAAAAAATCAATAAAATTTGAATAAATTTCAAAGAATTTTTTTATGTTTAATACCACATTTATGATTGTTACAATTTTAAATTTACCTTGAATTTTTTTTCATGCTCTAATCTGTTTCGGACAGCCTTAGAGAAGTTGCATAAAGTAGTTTCATCTAATATTAATAAGCGGGATCGAAATTCATAACATATTTTTAAGAAAAAATATGTTATGAATTTCAAAATTCAAATAAGTTCATTATTGTTGGGTTAAAGCGAGTGAACTATTTTTTCTGGCGGAAGGATAACTGTATAATTCGCCCGCACGTTTTTTCCGCTTCCTCCCACGCATTCCTTCTAAGGGGATCAGACTCTGAACCCTACGCTGTGTGTGGTGGTCAAACATTATGTTATCTGTGTGAAGTATTCATAATCGTTTGTCCTCAATAAACTGTGTTGTCCAGAAAGCTGCGAGGAAATTCTTTTACAAAAAGAACAGCAATTGGTAGCAGAGCGTGGTTTGAACTTTATGCTAAATCTTATTTTTCCTAACATGGATAGAATAACATTTCCCTGTTTAAACGAAACGAACTATTTTATATGGGCGCTTAAGATGAAGGCTGTCTTAAGCTTAAAAAGATTGGATACAATGGTTATCAAAGAAAAGTTTTCTTTTTGTAACATGATTTCTCGCAGCTTTCTGGGTAACAATTATAATATACACATAAATATCACAAAATTCATGGAATACATTCTAATATCAGGTGAGACCTCCTTTGATTCGCGAAGTGCAGCAACTTGAAGAAGGCATTCATTCCACAAATCTTCGGAAGTCTCCTGTCAGCCATACATCTTCTAAAAGCCATCCGAAGGCGTTGCGTCAGGATTTTGTGGACAGACATTTTAATTATCGCCTATATATACTCGATGAGATTGATATCTAGCCAAATCGTTCACTAGAACTTTCCAGATTGTTGCTCATACCAATCGCGAATGATTTTGACCTGGTAACATTACGCATTGTTATCTCGGAAAATTTCATATTGTTGCTTGGACACATGAAGTCCATTGATGGTTGTAGTTGATCTTTAAGAAGCTAAACATAACTCTTCTCAATCAACTATTGGTTCAATTTTTATGGAATATCCAGTTCATGATAGATAAAAAAAAAGGCCAAAAAGCTTTGTGGACTCATTTTAGCTTGCCCAATGCCTGGTTCACAATTTGAATTCATGACACACTAATAGCGTCTGGATCATACTCAAACCCTACCATCGATTCTTACCAACTGGGACCGTTACTCTACTGACTAAACAACGTTTTAACAACCCCCATATGTTCACAAGCCCAGCAAAAGCACTGCAGCCAAGTTGCTACTAAAGGCACTGTAATCCACTTAAACAATCCCAGTAACATCGATTTTCGAATTGTTCTAAAGGACAAACGTATAGAACGTTCCATATTGCTTGGTGTTTGCTTGATAACATTGATTATTGTACATAGACATGTACAATACATGTCTTGCTCATTATGCAACTAGTAACTGCATTGTATATAACAGGAGGAAATGCCTACATTTTTATATTCTTGGTACACTTTTCAATCTGTGGATCGAAAAATATAAAATAACATAATTCCATACTTCAAAAAGCCCATAATTTTATTTCTTCCCTGCATTCCATATTCAAATTTTATTGATTTTGTAGTCCTATAATCATATAAAACGTTTCACGCTAGGCACTTAAATACAAATGAAAGCTCTGATAATGCACTGCCCATTTAAGTTTCTTACCCGATGTTATTACCATCTGGATATTTGAGAGTATATATCTTATGCACAGGTTATGTCTTTGAAGTATAGCATTAAATTGTTATGGTTAGAGTATGAATGTGAAGTTTAAAATCAATTTAGGATTAAATTGCTAGAGTTAAAATAAGGGAAACATTTCTCACCAAAAAATTAACTTGATTCAAATATAAATTAAGTACCATAATACTTTAGTTGTTCTCTGTACAAGATGAAAGAGAGGATATAATATTCATTAAACAGAAAATGATCCCTGTAAAGAGAGAAAAATCAGTTTCATTAGGAGTTCAAGTTCTAAAAATATCATTATAAACTTTCTTACCTATCACAGAGTATTTTTCTTTAATCAACGGTTAATAATGACAAGGGGGGGGGGGGTACATGGGTACATATAATAAAGCAGCATTCATAAAAACGATAGGCATAAACTTATGAGGTTATTATTAATTGAGATGTTGTTTTTTGTGTGTATATGGATATTTCTGAGCAGTTTCTGAAGTTTAATTAAGTGTTTTTATTAAAAAAGGTGTTAGAGCACAATAATAAAGAATCATGAAAAGAATTTTTGTAGAAGCAATGCGAGGGTTGATGAAACTCATTTGTCGAAGCTCAAAATTCTCACATTGGCGTGATGTAGAAGCCTGAACCCACGGTTTCTCAGTTACGAGTCATTATTCTACAAACTGTATTTCTGCAACAGCCACGTTTATTAATAACGCGATTCTATAGCAATGAGAAGAAAATAAACTCACTAACAATGTCTAGAAAATGTACACGAAAAAAGTTATATATATTTACAGTATGCCACCTAAAGTCCCTGCCAGACTCTTAACGGCTGCTGCTATATTCATAAAAGCGGTGTCTAGGTATAGTAAAATAGACATATTCGCTATTGAGAGAATAAAACCACCTACGGCACCTTCGGTGGAAAACTGAGGAATTTAGCATTCCTTTTTCAAAAACGGAACGATAGAGAAAAAAAACGATTTAAAAAGTTGTAGAGCAGGGATGTCAAATTCAAATGATAACTTGGACCAAACAAACAAGGTTTAACTTAAGGTGGACCGCAAAAAAAATCAATATTCATAGAAACGTAGATTTATTTCGAATAATACATTATAATAAATATATATAAAAGAATAAGAAAAATTCATTGTTTATGACCTGACACTTGACATCTCTTTTCTGCTACAATCTTTCCTATTCCGGGAGAAATTTTGATAATTCTTTATGTATTATTGCGTGCCGATATACAGGCTGGGTCACATGTCGCCGGCAGGCCACGAGTTTAGCACTCCTGTTGTAGAGCTTCATTGATTTAGTACGAAAAGATACCTTAAGGACATTAATGCAAAAAATAGAACGGTTATACCGCGCATTTGTTTTTTCGTGATTTCCTATACTATGGCGGGAGAAAAACGATCTGAAAAAAAATCCAACTAATTATAACAATATATCTTTATTTGATAGAAATCTGATTAAAATATTATTTAAAGCCCTTATTCAGGAAGACCTCTACAACCGTGTGTCTCACAAGTCTTGGTGGAACGCTATCCTGAATTTGCGCAATGGCCCAAGGCGGAGAGTGGTCACTGAATTCCACCTAGCCACCGGACATGACTGCCTGAGAAACCATTTGTATGAATTTAAAGTTGTTCCTTCCCCGATATGCACTCTGTGCAGATCTGAAGAGGTGATGGACTTCGCGCATCTTGTACACTGCCCTGCTCTGCACAAGACGTTTCTCGCTGAGCGTTACTGGGAGGCTAGAGACATGCTAGATTTATGAACTATGTTTCAGCTTTGCTTTAACAGTTCATAATCTGCAATTAGAAATTTTTAAAAAAAATCTTTATTTCAGATGTTTAAACCCCTCGTCGTCAGCTGCAATACCCATTTGGATCCTCGTCTGAATGTCCCATTCCACATGTTGGAGCATGGACTATGACATGTTGGCTCAAGTGTCCATAGTACGTCTGAAATGTTTGTGGATGTGTCATATACACCTGTGGTTTCAGGTGTTCCCACTGGAAAAATGTCCAGTGAAATCAGATCAGGCGAATATGTAGACCAATCTTCGAAACTGCCATTCCCAATTATTTGGCCAACATAACAGCGCGCCTGCTCACAAAAAATCTCCAGTGAAGCAGTACCTCGTCTAAGAATTCGGAAGTCAAACAATTGGGAATGGCGCAGGTAAAGATTGGCCTTCACGTTCGCTGAATCTGACTTCAATGGAAATTTTCCAATGGAAATAACTGAAACAGTAGGTGTATACAATCCCTCTTCAAACATTGCTACACTGAAAGACGCGTCACGAACACTTGTGCCAACGTGTCACGCTCTATGCTCCAACGTGCGCAACTTAACATTCAAACGAGGATCCAAATGTAAACTGCAGAGAGGTTTTAACATATCAAATAAAGGAATATTTTTATTATTAGTTGGGTTTTTTTCTTTCTCAGATTGTTTTTCTGTCGTCACAGTGTAGTAAATCACGAAAAAACAAATGCGTGGCTTAACCATTCTATTCTTTGCATTAATGTCCACAAGGTGTCTTTTCGTAGTAAATCGATGAGGCTCTACAACTTCGTAAATCACTTTGTTTTTCTATCTCGTTCCGTTTTTAAGATAGAAATGTTAACTCCTCTTTTTTCCCACCAGGGTACGTTGTAGATGGTTTTATTCAGTAGAGCATGGCTTCTTTACTATACCTAGACACCGCTTTTATAAATACAGCAGCAGCCGTTCAGAGGAGGACAAAAGACTTTAGTGGGCACACGGTATATGCAGTCATACCACCATTTTATGAACCTCTATTTTGCGAATCTCTCTATTTTACAAATTTTTCCCTGGAACCAAGAACATAAAGTATATCGAAATTAAATTATTTGACGAATTTTCCACATAATGTACTTTTTGGGGGATTTAGAGACTTCGTTAAATAGAGAACCGACTGTATATAGAAAGAGAAAGAGATGGAGGATGAGAGATAGGTATATGTATACATACTGTGTTGCTCAAGGATAATAAGTTCTTATAAAAAGAAAAGAATTCACAAGTAATATAAAAAAAAGTTTTTAAGTCAATATCTACTTCGTTAGAAAAACCTAGTGGTGTCATCTGTTGCAGATAAATCTAACTTCGTCATAAATAATGCAGAATAAATTTAAAATTTAAAAATTAAATTAAATTAATGCATTAATATTTGAAAAACAACCGTACTATCCTCAAGTGTCATCCACTACAAATTTTAAAAAATCTATTTCAACTTTAGTGAATGAATAAAAAGTATTTATTAACGATTGAAAATTTTAACTATATATATATAGATATAGATAAATATAGGAAGAAAGTGAACTAATAGTAGGAATTGAAAAAAAGAAGAAAAGTCTGCCAAAAAGATATTATTTAGTTCTCTAAAATACAGGAATTTAACGTTTTCTTACAAATGTATTTCTAAATAAGAAGTACTTAAAAATGGCGCTACAGTGAATATTTGCTATGAAAATTACGAAATCGTATATACTGAATCAGAGTGACTTTTATTAAAATCTATATAATTTGATTTACAAATCATATATTAATTCCACGATACTAAGAAATATAAAATTTTGAAAATGCAATTGAAAAGTCCATAAAATTTAAAATAAGGCTAATACTTCGTGACAAATTTACTATGGAAACTTTTATCACAAAATTTGAAAAATAAGTCCACTTATATCAACCTCGAAAAAAATATTTATTTGCAAATTATATACATATATAAAACTGAATTCTGTTGAACAGAAGAAAAAGAAGTAAAGAAATTTCCGAAAGAAATTTAACACATTTTAAATGGAAAAACATCTAATAAAATTCAAAAATTCGCATGATTTAAGAAATGATTAAGAAACTAAATACATCGATATATTAATAGGAAAAAAAATTTAGCTTCCTTGATAGTTAACCAGCGTGCAAACATAAAAAAAAGGTATTAATGATCAAGCTTAAAAGCCATCAAGTACACTTCGACAATGTTGAGAAAAACATATATTTTGAATATTTCTACTCTATTCGATAATAATGTTTTTAAACTTAAAACTAGCAAATCACTGATATTAACAACGAAATTTTTTTTTACAATAAACAATTCAAAAATAAAAAGGAAATCTAGAGTCAACAAAATGACACAAATAAGATATAACACGTGTTTAGAACTTTCTCTCTGATTATTCTAGAATTAAAGGTTTATCAATTTAACCCTTGTTTGTTAGAAGTTACAAAGAGCTTAAAAATAACTTATGTTATTATCATCGAAATGTCAGATATTTAAGAAAAAAATAATTGTAGTTCTGTGAAAGGTAAACAACATTGAGAAAGAAAAGGAAAAAAAAGTGTTTTTGTTTGATTTAGCTAAAGAAAAAAAAATGGCAAAATATTAAAAAAAAATTATTAACAAAAATATGGCTTGTTCATTCTTATTCTAATTATTTTTATTACAAATTATACCCTTCATTTCACTGTTTATATAAAAAAGTCGATGAATCCTTAGAAAAGTTTTATACATCTTATATTACACGTGCTTCTATTATAAGCGCTTATATTACACGCACGTTTTGAAAAACGTCTAAATGAACAAAATGATTTCATAAGAAATAAAAGAAGAAAATCTAGTATTTGTGTACTGTAGCATTAATAATAATAAATATATGATTTATTTTCTAATTTATTACGTTATGTAAAAGCTAATTAAAGTTCTAAGAAAAACAACTTACTTAGAAATGTATTCCTCTAAAAAAAATATTTAAGATAGCGTTACTTAATATGAATCCTAATACGTACAAATGTTATTAGTGGGTTTTATATATATATAATAAATGACATGCTATACCTGTCTCATTTCTGAATTTTCAAAATTAATTGCTATACTCGGACTTAAATAAAAAGTGAAAGGAAAGGAAAATGAAAAAATATCGACGTTTTTTGTTTAATATTAACGAAGGGAAAAAAATGGAACATAGAATTAAAGGAGGATAATTCTGCTTTTAAAAAAAATGTATATCATTAGGATTGTGTTAAAATATGTCAAGAATTTTAAGCATGAAAAAATTATATTTGTAGCAGTACATATACAGCGATAAAATCTATTTTTTGCTCATTTAAATTTTGATTCATTTTGTCGTTGATATCAATTCATCGGTGTTTAATGACAAAACATCTGAATACACTACCTGACAACATTAATGAGTGCACAGAAAGTGATAAAACTCTACAAACAAAGAGAGAACGTTAAATACTAAATTAGTACTTTTATTTTGAAAAAATACTCGTATGTAACACGGACAAAGCGAGAACAACATCCACTCAATAGGTTGTAGGATCACAATAGACAATAACATATGAAGCAATATGTCTAGGTATAGTCAACAAGAGTACGGATAATATCCCTGAAGGTTGGTTCTCCATTCCCAGTCAAACGTTTGTCTTAGTTAGAATTCTGAACTCGGCATTGACGGTGCATATAAGGGACGTCCAATCATGTCCCAGACGTGTTCTCTTAGAGAGAGATCGGGGAAGAATGGGGGCCCTAACAGCATCTATACATTTACTAAAGTATGCTGGATATGATGAATGCAGTATGCCGTAGAGCGTTATCCAGTTGGTAAAAGATAACGCCATCTCTTGATGAATGGAAAGTGTCATCGGCCACAGTACATCATTCACATATCTTTGGGTCACCATAGGACCTTGAATATGAATAAAAGGTGACGTATTATCGTACGCGATGGAATTCCAAACCGTGGTGCAACATTGTTGCGCAGAGATCGTTCCACAAATGCGACCAGATTGTACTTGTCACTACGTTGTTGCCTTAGTCATACATGGCGACTATCATTGGACAAATTAAAGCGCAACTCTCGTCTGAAAACATTACACTGCGGCATTCCATAGTCCCCAACACTTTAACCCGGAAGCATTGCAAATGGAGTTATTTGTACGGTGACAGTATTTTTAATGATCACCAAGAATGTCACCCACTAGCTTCCAATCGAACGATAATTCAATTTGAAGCGCTCTAGTCCATATGATAATTTACAGCACACCAGTAATCTTCAAACATCTCACATTCTCATATTCTGACCATCTTTGTCAAAGCCGGTAGACCATGGACGCACCTGGGGGTGTATTAGCTGACATTTATCTTATGTATCAATTTGCCTTTTTCGTTTCATTTCCCATGCCATAGGATAATCGTCCCCTATATGCCTTTGTTGACAGTAACCTGTCACCATCTAGTATTATTCTTGTCCTCTGCGACCAGAAAATATTCCACAATGATTTCCCACGGAGGAATAATGTTTCGAATATTGTCCATATTCTGCATGTTTTCCCCCTACATCCTACTCAATGTGTGCTGGAGAGCAGCACATTTCACATTTACTAGGTGAGACGAGCCCACCATGTAATTTGCGCAATATTTGAGTACTCCTTGCTTCTGCATTTTCAATATCAAACGTAATATATCTTGCCCAAAAAGTTTTTAAATACAGATTGAGAAAATAAGTAATATTGTAGTAATCATGTTATATTTTCTCAAAATTGTGCAGTTTATGACGGGCTCATCGCGATTTCAACTAATTAACCTCTATGTCTTCTCTGGGGTCAGAATGGCAATTCTTTCCAACCAACTCAAGAAGAGAAACGTGATATGCAAATTAGGAATCTTATAAATAGTAGAAGCTTAGCGTACGCGGGGTGGCTATGAGAAGTGAATATACGAGGTCTATGTGTACAAACTCCCAAGTTAAAGTGAAAGGAAATCCCGAGCTTAAGATTTAATACTCACTGCTATTAAAATAAATCATCTATGTTTCAATATGTACTCGATAAACAACAATCTTGAAGAATAATGTCTTATTCAGAAGCAATAAAAGCATGAATTTGTTGTTGTTACTAATGCCACCTGATCAGCAAAGGCCAGATCAAGGCCCACGAAATTCATCATGGCAAATGGCTTAGTGACGCCTGTCGTTAGCCGTTAGCCTGTCAGAGGCCTCCCACCTCTCTTCCCCTTCCACCAACCACACGAGAGGATTTGCGGCCCACCGGCTATTTAAAGTACTTCCATGCCACGAAGGCACTATACATTTACAAAAATTTATGTCTTCTCCGGTATTCCAACCTAGGCCCAACGGTCAGCGTCGCAAACCACTATGCCGGATGGGCGACTATATGAGTTTGATCCTATAGTAGAACACTTGTCTGTTTTCTCCAAGGTTGGCTATATTCTAATCCATAACTTCTCTCCTACATCAACTTTTCCGAAAGGCAATTCTTCAACCTCACTTGAATGTGATAGCGTAAGGACTAACTCTAACACACCCATTGCCAGGATTTAAATAGCATAAAATCAAGTGCTCTCTAAGAAAGGCGGTTTTAAACTCAAACCACAGTTAATTTTCTCATGAATATTAATAGAAAAATCGCGTATAGAACCCTTCACATAGTGGCTGCTTATTTCCACATAACTATCAAGTGGTCACATTAGAATGGCTGTTCAGTGAATATCTGATGCTACAATAAGAATAATTCCTAAATATTTTGAGAAATAAAAAAAATTTGCTTAAGTTTCTCAAATATTGCTGATGGCTTAGCAACGAGGAGTAGTTGTTACTAACTCAATAATATGAAATTACTATTTTATTATGTAGATTTATCAGTTGAAAATGTGCGTCAGTTTAATAGAATTAATGGTAAATATGAGGTAAATATCACTTCAGAATATCTGCCAAAACAACATTTTACTTACAGCACATTAACTGACTGAAATTCTATTCTATTGCCAGAAAACATTTTACATTAGCCAAGAAATAAATTACAAAATAAATCGTCTGCTTAAAAATAATATTTGAAATAATATTTGGCAAATAAGAATTATATTATTATTAAAATATTAATGCCTAAATAATTATTTAATTAACAAACTATTAATTAATAATTAATAAGGAAATAACAATTTAGTTCATTTAAATTATATTTTTAAATATGCAAAAAATCTTTTCCGTCTTAAATTAAACCAGTTGTCAAGAAGAAAAGTAAGAGTATAATTTTCTTTACAAATATATGCAATTTTTGGTTTAGAATAATAAAATTAATGAGTAACTGGAAAATATAAAGGTTTTTCTAAACTAATCTATCAATTCTTCTGCTGATTAAATAATTCCTCTACAAAAAAAAAGCTCTGGATATTTTAATTTTATATAGTTCTTGCTTACCGATTACGTAGCAAACAACTTTTCATAAAGGAAAAAAAAGTGTTCGTTTTTTAAATACGCGTATCAACGCTTTTGACATGATGAGAACCTCATAACAATAATGCTTAAAGGAAAAAAAACATCATATAATTTACATCAATAGCATTCGTACTGAAAGGATCACTTACATGGAAATTTCACAAGATGTCAAGATATAATTGTTTCCAGTATTAGACAATTGAATTATTTTGAATTTCTCTAGAATAAGGTAAATTGCTTATCTGTTTTTATTTTACATATTTGGCATGAAGTTGCTATTTATAAAAACACTTCTGAAAATGCTTTCAGATAGCTCATACTCTTGCAGAAAAATGTCTTCATTCCTGAAAGTCACCATAGAAGAACAAGCCGTTATTGATGAGGTAAAACAAAAGTTTATATTTTATATTTATTGAATAATATTTATGCATGAAAAAAACATCAATTATTAGCTTAAAAATCAACAATTAGCTTATATAATTATTAATCTTAAAAGATACAGAAACAAGTTATTTTACGTATTTTCTAGTATGTTTCATATACTTCTATGAAATACATGATTATGCGATATTTGACAATGATTTTAAAAATGCCGAGTTTACCTATATGGTTTTGGAAACCATATACAATGTGTAAATGGTAATCCGGAAACAATAATCCAAATAATTCTTCTGTTATTTTTAGTTATATGAGCATTTTATAAAAATTATATTTATTGACGACTGTTTTACTAATGAGCACGTAATTTAATTCGTACGTTATCAAAAATGCTGAACAAAACTTTTTTTTTTTACATTCGCATATAGCTGTTTTGTATTATAATACTTGAAGAATACTGCTTAAAAAATTTAGAGGGTTTTTAGTTACCTAATGTGTAAATATTTATTTTTAAAAAGTAAAGATTAAACTAAAAAGGAATTACACATTTCTTAACTAGTAACTGAATGTCAAAAAATCAAATGTTTTACAAAGACGTTCACATTTTAATATTTTAAGAAACTGATTAATGATGAGAGAAAAGAAATAAAATTTAAACGATTAGCACACACATAAATTCTATAATTTAAAAAATAAAATAAAAAACATAAAATAATGAAAATGTATAAATGTGTTGTTAAATATAATACAAATATTTAAAATCAAAATATAATCTACAAACCCGTAGAAAACCGCGACCGTAGTGAATGAGTCATCAAATTAGATTTACAATAATATCGATACTTTTTTCCAGTATTTAAAAATAAATTTATAGATAATTTTAGTAGCAGACAGAAGTAGTTCTTATAAAAAGCATTTTAAGCACAATATCCGAAGTTAAATCAAAATAAAAACATAAGCGTTACAAAACTTAAAGATAAATAGAGCTCGCGCGTTGAAAATCAATTCTATGAAAAATTTCCTTAATTTGTAATATATTCATAAATTATAAATACAAGAATTTTTTTTAAAAAATGATGCAAAAAAAACCTGACGATCAAATAAATCTTAAATTGGCTATCACTAAGAAATTTTAGTGATAACTCATGAGTAAGTGATATATATACCTGTTATCCGCAATTTATAATAGATTGTAAGTAGATATAGTATAGTAAATTGGTATATTTTACTTTGTTATCTTTTCCATCATCAGTGTAATTCAAAAAGGCTTTTTGCATTATATCTCTTAAAATTAATGATGAGCCCTTTTTTGTTGCAATCAGATACAATACAACTCATTCATTTTTATCAATGAAATTATAAAAAAGCCAATAAATTAATTTTCTTTCATTATATCCTTTAAATAACTTAAAAATTACAGGGAAGTTGTGAAATTCTAGATTTTAAGCACGCAATGAAATCGTTAATAATTTTTAATAATGCTATAAGTTATTAACTTTGATTTTCATCAAAAGTTATTCATGTGATATAATTCTTTTGTTCCTTCAAAAAAATTCTTTAAATGGCTTTGACTGCATATTAAAAAATTATTTGTGATGTGAATATTTATCGTAAATTGAAATCAGTACACTTAAGAAAAATATTTCTCAATATAACTGCAAGCATTGTGCAGAATTTGAATATCATGGACAAATTGTCGGCAGTTGGTAAAAATTAAGATAGTGATATCTCTTTTATATAAGGAAAATATCACGTTCATCTTTTAATTTGTTTCATAAATTATTTTCTAAACAAAGGAAAACGTAAAGGAAAGGATATTTGTAATAATCAATTATAATTTTTTCGATCTTTTTGTAGCTTTTAAGATTTTTACATTTCCAACTAAGATTTCTTTAGATAAATAAAATCCTTATTTATCGTATTTATCATAAATTAATGTATTATATACTTATGTCATTCACACAAAACCTATGGCGAGTTAGAGGTTGCTGATTATTGTCTTTAACTAGCTTTGGTTTAATTGTTTTTAACTGAAATGAAATTACTTAATTACGCAATTCGCATTGTCTTTTGTCTTTGGTTTGTAACTTTTCATGTTAGAAACAGATACACACTGAGCTTAATTTGAAATATCTTAATTTTAACTATTCCTTTTGATTATTTTTCTCAATTACTGGAAAATCAACGTTTTCTTTTTCAGTAATTTTCCATAATTAATCTCTTGTTATTGGTTACGATTCTGAATAGTCAGAAACGTGCTTTTTATTGACTAACAAAGGATTAACTAAGAATTTTGACACTATATTTTATTTTTAAAAAATTTTAACTTTTTGCTATTCTTTTCATATGTGTATACAGACTAATTACACTGTGTAATTAAAATTTTTCTTAGACAAATCTGTATCAATATCTGAAGAAAAAATAGTTGCATTGAAAGTTTTTAATAAAACTTTATTTAGTAAGTATTAGGAATTTTTTTTAAATCTTTACTTGGGGATATATCTCATTAAAGTTCCTAGAAGAAACTTTTGAAATTCCTAACTATTTTTTTTACTCAACCCAAATACGTCCTTACATGTAGATTTTTTAAATGAATTATCAAAATAATCAAACACTCATGAATGTTTTTTTTTAATGTACAATAAATTAATTTTAAAATTTTGTATTGCTTGAGAAAGCATGCAAAAAAAATGCAAGTAAAATTATTGTGACTTTTAAGCAAAATTTAAATGACTGGGATCCCTTTGATCAAAAAATTTATTACAATCAATACTAAGAGCGATCGGAAACGAAAAATTTTCTAAGCAAACACGAACTCATATGTGTGTAAATTAATTTTCAACCATATTATTCTATTATAATTCATTTTTGTTCAAAAAAAAAGGAGGGGGAAAAAGTATTCATGAATTTAAGACTTTTATCTGCTGACCATTTTGAATTTGAGGGTGTGTAAACGCAATTATTAAGTCCAAGAAAATTCTAGTTTAAATCCTAAAATTCGATTAGTTCTACGATTTGCCTTTTTTCATAAATGTTCTTGCATTTTTTCTTTTAAATTATTCACATACAGCTCACAAAACACATACTATAAATTAGAAACCACGTGGCTTCAAACATTAGTATATGGTTACCTTAACCTTAATTCATATTAATTTTCACGTACACAAAGAAGTAACAAAACGTTGATAGATCCACAAATCGAAAGCTAATAGCTAAAGAAACTATAATTTGAATTCATATGAGTTTTTTTTAATTATGATTTCAAGATGTATCAAATGTCAGACCCAAGAAGGAAACAAATAGAATGCACTAAAAATATTTCGAGAAATTTAGCGTTTAAAGAAATGATAATTTTTTTTTTCCATTTATCATTTATATGGTGGGGTCACGTTCTAGTGCAAGGTTATTCCAGAGTCAATTTTTTAAAGAAAAACAGTAGCTCTCTAATAAATAAATCAAAATAAAATTCAAAATGATTCAAATGTACATTGTGTCTTCCTTGACACAGTAGGAAAAGTTTTAGAAGCATCAGATCTAAATCATTGACAAAATGAAAAATAAATAAATAAATAACCAAAATTGCACGTGCAAATTTTGTCCTACGATAATCACAAATAAACCTTGACCCTACAAGAAAGGTTCTAGCACGTTTTTGTTGATCACTTTTTGAGTTAGAAAGCATTGCGGTTCAAAATAGATTTCACTTCATGAAAAAAACAACAAAGGATAATGAACTATTTCGTAGTAATGAAAATATAAAAATATTTTTATTCGAATTAGATGGTTAGATGGCATCTATGGTGATTGTACTTTTACTTTTTTCCAGAATAAGCTCATAGTTTATTTGACAGGAATAACTTCTGTACCTTTATTAATACGGAAAATGTTTTAGATATTATTTTGATTCTTAATAATTGCCTATACATAAAGTGCCCATAACATGTTGATCTACTTTAAATACTATTTTGAGATATATTCTTCGAAGTATGCGTGGGGAATGGGGTTCCACGAAAACAATTTCTAGTTCTAGGGGTTCCATGAAAGCGCCTTCAAGTTCTAGGGGTTCCAAGGGGTGAAAGGGTTTAGGAACTACTGGGATAGACTATTGAGACATTATCCTACACTTCGGGCTTCCACGAGATTGGGTTCTCGCATTGATGTCATGTCCTGCGATGGTGCGGGACTCGACAGCGAACAATTTACGCACATATTTCGGCTTCAAATTCATTGGTTCACGTATCCGGTAGTAATCTGTCATATTTTAAAAGAAGGGTACAATGTCGAAAACAAGTGCTAAAAAAAGAAAATATACTATGGGAACATTAAGGTGGACCACAACATCTTAAAAACATTAGATGTAGCTCGTATCCTGGAAAAATTCGGCCACTCGTGATTTATATGATAGTGTGATATGTTTCAAAAATTTAATAGTTCTTTCTACTTTGTGTATCTGACTCTAAATGCAAATTTAACAGCCATAAATTATACTTAAAAGAATAGGAACTATTTGAACAACAACACTTTATATTTTTCTTTATTTTTAAAAATTGTTTTGCAGATTTTCTATTAAAATGGAATTATTCTGATAAAGATAAATGATTAATTACTGAATTTGTTTTATGGGAACATAATAATTAAGCTATAAAATATATTAATCAAAAAATTGTACTTTAGAGTCGAATTTTGTCGAAAATTCTGGTATTATTGATTTTGATAAGATTTGCCTTGCAGATGTCGTATTTTACTTCAGCACTACATTCCTTTGAGATGTTTTCATTACAAATTTGGTACAGCATTCAACCGCTAGGACAGTGCTTCTCAAACTTTCCATTCTTGTGATCAAATTTTCAGACATAATTTTCATCAACCCCCCCCCCCCATACAACAATTATGTATTGAATGCAATAATAATGTACTTCGTCGCTAAACCTGCAATGCTACTTTAATTATAATGTTCCCAAATTATCAAGGTAAGTATTAAATTTTATATACAAGTTTGTATATTTCCGTGGAAGTCACTAGTAATTATTAAACATGTTTTTAATTTAGTATTGATAAATTAATTATTAAATGCATTTTGCCACACTGATTCATTTATAAGTATCTTATATCAGTGTGAATATGTATTTTATTTTTTATTATGTCAAAATGTATGTGGTTTTACTTCCTTTCAGTAAATTAATAATTATTTCAAATTTTTTAATTCGACTTTTCGACTACTCTTGTAGAGTTTTCATGCCCCCAATGGGAGCGCCCCACAGTTTGAGAAAAGCTGCGCTAGGATGTGACAGGGGAATATTTTGAAATTCGTATTTGAATCTGAAACATATGATTTTCATATTTAATTTATTGAAATGTTTTAAAATTGGCGATGTTTAGTACATTCAGAATACTGATGCTACATGTGCATGAAGAAACGTTGTCGAGTAAAATGTAAATTCAAGAATTAATTTCTAATTACGCTACAAAATTCAAGTTAATTAAAACTTTTCATTTGAAATATGTATTGACCAATATTTTACATTTTTATGATTTTCTTGCAGTTGAAGAAACGAACAATAAATTATGTAACTCCCAAAACGCTCGAAGATGAGACGTTGTTTTATCGCTTTGCAAAAGGTAATATTTCAAGTGACTTTTTTCTAATAATATAATAATTCTTTTGGATAACTCTTAATTTATATTTTAAGAATAATTATACATCAACAAATGTGTGAAAAAATTTACCGCAATAGCCTAGTGGTCAAGGTCATGAACACGTTAACGGCGTTTGTCGAGTCGCGGATTCGCGTCCTGGTTCCACTGAAGGCTTGTCGCGTAGAAAAACTGATTCACGTTAAATCTGTAGTGGCTTAAAGTCCCCATATTAGCATAGTGTGGAAGTAAGAAGAGGGGGTGCCAGCTAAGATACCATCCTTATCACTTGACCATGGTTCAAAATTACGAAGTCCGTCGCCAGTTGCCCTCGTGTTGCTTGACAGTGCGACGTAAATTAAAATCAAACGAAATTTGAAATGGAAGGTG
>BMAV01026325.1:162423-199015 GCA_019973955.1 Trichonephila inaurata madagascariensis | reverse complement strand
TTTCCTCTCGCCATTTTCTCAAATAACAGGAAATGATTTAAAATATTTTTATGCATTATTCATTTATTTATATCATTACCCACATTTTTATCAAATTAGAATTTATAAATTATGCAAATTAATTTTTCTGTTTACAAAAATTTATTTTTAAACAACTATTTGAAAATTTTTATTACATTAATCAGGGTGTTTCTTTTTTCCTTTTTTTTTTACAAATAACTTGTTAATAATTTTAAAACCTAAAAAAGAATTAAGGCATTCTAATATAAATATCAAAATAAGTTGATCTTCGAACAATTGTTCTCCAAAAAGACTTGATCTCACAGTCAATACATGGAATTAGCTCAAATATATTTGTCTACTAATTTATTAACTATAATTTCTTGTGCATAAGCAAAGCCCTAAATAGTCGAAACATAACAAAATAATGTTTAAAACTGTTTTTTATGTCGTTCTTATGATTATTTTTGAAAACCAAAGATAAATCCTTTATTCCTATAACGAAGAAGAGTATAAAACACATTATTTGTGTGAATAATAAGTCACTCCATCTGCCTGTGAAGTCTCCTAAACAGTTATTTTAGTCGTTTTTAAAACGATATTTCAGTGTAATTTCAATTCTTAAAACAGAATTTAATATATTTTAGCTGTTTAATTTTTTTGGCAATACTTAAATTTACAATATAATTACACGAATGGATAACATATAAAAATCCGAAGTAACTGTAGGACAAGTTTTGAACATCTACTTTAATCCAGAGAAATTTTCTACATTGAAAAAATATTTTACGGATGAAATGTTAGTAGAAAAAAGTTACAGAATAAAAAAAGAAAAGACTTATGCATTAAAACTCTAAAATAATACGATGTGACGAATGATCGGGCCCCCTCTCTGTTGTAGCCTCGCTCCAACTCGGTACTCATACGTTGTGATTTTAAGTTAGTTTTATTTATATTTATGTTCGTCAAGATGGTATAACTCACAGTCACTACTTTCAAATCATTCATTTCCTCAATTCCTCTGAGAATATATATACAGGATTTTACTATACGTATGAGAAACTCGCAACATCCTCTGCAAATATATACAGGATTTTACTATACACTTTACGCTAGTTAAAATTCTCAGTCGTATGGGAAACTCGCAACAGGTCGCATGCCTTCGTTCCCTGTCTCTTCTCTCGAGTGTGGATGTGAATGTCGCAGGGAAATGACGAAATTAGGAATTTCATCAAATCCTTAAGGGATATGATCAATTGATGGGAGAAGTTAAAATAACGTCTCTTCAAGGTCATTTTCATGATGAAAGTTAGTGATTTTATCAAATCCCTGAACTGTTTCAGTGAAATGATGAACTAGCCAGGATTTGCATTGGCAAAATGCTGTCCAGGAGGGGGAGACACATGGGGGTCAAGTCCTTGTACTTCCTAACCATACAATTAGTACTATCGATTCCCGGAATATCAACCACATATGTTTTAAAAAATGGCACCATAGGATTAACATAGGGATTGATATTTTAGTGTGTAACTAACAGAGAGGAAAGATGTTACACATCAAAAGATACCAGTCTAATTTTCTAATTATTTGTCAATTAGTTTCGAATAAATAATTTGTATTTCATTAATTATTGTTGTATTACTTACTTCTACGTTTAATAATGCATCATATTTGTTAAATAAACACTTTTAAACTCTTGACAATATTTTTTCATCATTCCACTGAAACAAATCAGAGATATGTTCAAATCCCTTACTTTTATCAGGGAAATGACCTTCAAGAGTCGTTATTTTAACATCTCCCGCCAATTGATCATCTCCCTTAGGAATTTGAAATTCCTAATTTCATCATTTCTCTGCGACATAAACACCACTACACGCTTACATTCTCGCGCTTTCAAAGCGCCCTCTATAGTTTCTCTCTAAAATATCTTTTAATTGATCGAGTTACGTATAGGCTAAATAGATCAGAAATTTAAACTTTGTATCACAGCCCTTGTGGTTTGTTGCAGCGTAAAGTGGTGCTGAACCGAGAAAAATTAGTTTTTGTAAATGAAAAATGAAGAGAATGAGATCTCTGAAAAAATTGTTCCTTTTCAACATAAGTTAGAAATTTCCGAAATAAAGAGTTAGAATGAGATAAAATTACATTAGAACTTGTAATGCTCACCATCTTTTCACTGGAGTAGCTAGTCCTGAGTGGTCCCCGTACCAAAATTCCTTTGAGGCCCTTTTGGAGGGGGGGGGGGGGGGTTTCAACCCTTTACGATTTGTTCTTGCACATTTTGGGGACCCTGAAGCTTAGGGGCTCCGTATCATTGATACCTCTGATACAACGGTAGCTACGTCCCTGCATCTTTTTAAGATGGCAAGATTTTCCTCTCTAGCATCAGCAACCAGTATCTATCCCAATACAATCCACATTTAGTAAGAGGAGTCAGTACCCCTTATTCCAAGGTTTAAGAAATAAATCTGTCCTGGCTATTACATTTGTTTTGAAGAGCTATGCCTATGCATATCATGTAGAATTTTCTTCTGATTTTTATGAAGGGACACACTTCCATTTTTGAAACAAGTGCAAGTATATTCAAACTCATAATGGAACTAATAACGCATACATTTTTTCTTCAAAAAAGAAAGCACGCATTCAAATTGTAAATTTTCCTTTATTTTGCTATTGTTTTTCTTTACATTTTTATTGTTCTATTAGCAAATAGTTTAGTTAAATTCTACGAAAGTATGCAAACTTCGCTCTAAAAACGGATAAGCAGGTTTAGTTAGTGCACTGTAATTGCGTATAAATAAATAAAACCATTTGAGACTTTGAAAGTGCTTTCCTGGTTTAAAAGGACGATGTTCACTTTTTAATCTGTCAAAGTGGGCGTGACATACCAGCTGATTATTTTTTAAAAGTCATTTTGACATACTTCTAATTCATAAAATAGCAAATATATTATATCACTGGAAAAGTAATGAGTTGGAGATTTTGGAAATATCAAAAACTCAAAATTGATAATCTGTAGATTTTTAGCCTACTGACTTCTCTTAAGTAATTATACATAGAGCCCTTACCACAATTTGAAACGATAAGTGGTGCTTGAGTCCAGGTAATTGTTCAAAGTAAAGCGACTAAAGAAGTTTATTTTACTCTTTCAATGTTACATTCGGTTCATGTACAAAGTTTACTTAGACCATCAAGGAGAGTTTTTTGAGACTAAGACCTATTTTAATTGAGAATCATTTTTATTTGTAGCAAACATATGCATTACTTCCTATTTAAAATTTGTTTTCAAAAATCTTAAGCACATATTCATCTGAATTATTTTTACATTGACTATAGTGTATGATATATTCTTGAGAATATTAAGTTATACTTTTACGAAATACTAGAAAATGAATCAGATTGTAATCTAATCATAATTCTAATAATAATTTAGTTTTACTGAATTTTTAGGCTGTAAAAAATATTTTTCTTTTCTTTCAGCACCTTGCTTGGAGAAAAGAAATGAGGATGGATACTTTTCTGACAGATTACAAACCTCCAGAAGTAAGAGTACTTTTTACAAATTAGTAAAATAAAAAAATATAAATGCATACCACATATATATATATTGATACAATAGGGGTTTTTTTGTGGTTAACGTGCACTATGAATAATATTTAAAATTAAAACATGTGTGACGGTATCTTTATAAGTCAGTAATAGCCTCCGGATAATGGTGATAATTTTTGTCTAGTGGTTATGTTACGAGGCTACGGACCCGAGTGTCGCGGGTTCTGTCCTACGGATCTGCAACTCCACATTGGTGACCTTGACTGAATTAAAAAAAACCGCAACCTTTTTATCTGTCATGGCGCCATCTACCCACAACAAGAGAAACCAAAGTCACCAGATTCTCTTGACGCAACACTACCAATTAACAGCAACAATACACACGCTCCCCATAACAAAAGTTGTTCTCCTATCCACCGAATCATTGGTGGGGAAGTCTTCATAAGCGAGTAACAACCTCCGGACAACAGTGGTCACTTTTGTCTAGTGGTTATATTACGCGACTACACAGACCCGAGCGTCGTGGGTTCTGTCCTCGGATAAGCACCTCCACTATATGTAAAGTGCAAATCATACTCATTGCTTTTACTTCTGTCATTGCTAATTATATACCTGCGCAATAATGAATCGGCCACGCTCAAGCATTTCAGGTATAAAATTTTCAACTTGTCAATTTGTAAAGATGTTAACATTAATTTAAATAATATATTTTATTCTGATTTTAAATATAGAACTAAATCTAAAAAGAAAACTTAAATAAAAATTTAGTTTTAAAATAAATAAAATGATAATTATTGAATGTTTTTCAGATGTAATCATTTAAAAAGGTGTGATTATTAAATTAATAATATTTTACTATTAGAATCTGAATGCTCTTCAAATTTTAAAAATATTATATAATCGGAAAGATATTTATTAAATATAGTTACAAAATTCTTTATTATGCTATGGCGCATGTAAAAATTTCAAATTTTTTGCAATTACATCCAATGCTTCATAAGAAAAATCCAAACTTATGATTTCAGATAAAGAAGTATCAAATAATCACCCTGCTTTCAAAAATTGGGGAAATATTGTGAGTTATTTTTGTAAGAAGTTCCCTAATATATAATCCTCAAATAGGATTTTTCGAGAATATTTATGAAACTAATTACAGGATTCGAATGAACCTGTAAGCCATTTAGACCATCATCCAGAACGTTCTTTGTAAAAGTTAATTAATTATGTGCAATTCAAATAATTAATATCACATTTTAAATCTCATTGAATATTAGATATAAAAAAATTACAAATATTTTATTAGACACATTTACATGGTAAAAATAATAAAAATATTACAGTTTAAAACATTTCTTTCGTAGCATTATACTTTCTAAAAGTAGTGTTTGGGGACATACTTACCATAAAAGCTCTGGTTAATACAATGGTTTTATTTGACAATAATTCAAATTAGAGATGGATATAAATAATAATTGTATATATACACTTCTTGTACAGAAGTTTCAAGAAATGCATAATTGTTTCGGAATGCTTAAGAATATTTTTTGAATGCCTTAGCAATTAAGAATCGTAACTTAAAACTTTTGAACTGTTCAATGTTCCGTCTCTCTTAATAATTTGTAATGACTGATAATTTTACAGATGTAAAAGTATCTAAAAATTGCAGGAATCACAGTAAATAAATATATGATATAAACATACTTATGTCTTTTGTGTACTCAGGTTCTTCAAAAATATTTTCCTACGTGTATTCTTGGCTACGATAAAGAAGGCTGCGTAGTTCGGTACCAAGATTTTGGTAGATATGAAGTCAAATGTAAGTTACAAATTAATTTTCTGTGTACATTTCTCTGTGATATTTTAATGTTGTCTTAAAATTAAGTAATCATAACAATTAGATATGATAATTTTAGTTTAACTCCCCTCCCCCCTTTTTTTTCGTCTAATATTAAAGAATAGTACATAAATTCAATATATACATTTATTTAGATTTTAAAATTACCTCATTAGACGTTACGCTCTTATAGAAGGCAATACATTTAAATATTCAGTTTTATCACGCATAAAAAATATTGCTTACTTTGATTCTTTTATTGTTATGTTAAACTGATGTTTAATTTTACCTGCTGTATGTATGGATTGCAATATCGGACCAAAAGTTCAATATCGGTATTCGGTATTCTTTAGATCTTAATACCGGAATACCGGTATTAGAAATTTTAGAAAAAGAAAGGAAACACGTGTTTCTTTGTTTTATCTGCCAGTTTTATATTAGAGAGTGTAAATATCACAAAAAATGTGATAAATTATAACAGTATATACAGAATGAGACAAAAAAGAGTGAAGGAACATCTTATTTATTTAAATCACTAAAAAAGTGCAAATATCACTATTCAGTCTGTGTTTTGCGGTTTTCATCAAATGAATAATGAAACTAAACCGAAGTATTATCAACTAATTTATTTATGTTCTTTAAAATTATTCTTATTCATTATTATGGGTTATTATTTGTGAATATATATATAATAAATCTGAAAAATATTTTGAACCCTAAAGTAGATACGCAAATACGATGTGAATTACAAACTCACCAATTTAAAAAATATTGAAATATTACGCACTTTCTCCACAAATACAACCTTGTTTTTTCATAGATACGAATATCAGACTACGAATCCTGCGCGTGTGCAGTATCGCTCTGAACTGTAACAAAATAGTTTTGGCCCGTCTCCTTGGATGTTTCACATATTTTATCACTTCTCTTGATTGTACGATGCAACTTCCTATTCACAGTCTAATTAATTTCGCCAGTTAAAGTGACATAAAAACAAAAACGTATACCATTTTGCTATGTTGGCAATCATTGATCATACAGCAAGGGCGATTTTAAAAAAAAAAATTTTAATTTCCAGTAAATACCGAAAAACCGGTATTTAAACTTGTAAATACCGGTATTACAAAATTGAACAAATAGCTCAAAATATCGGTATTCGGTATCCCGGTATTGTAATCCCTAGCTATATGTAATGTGAAGCCCAGTGGTCGAGTGGTAGCGTATCGCGCTTCCGCAAAACAGTTCCGGGGTTCTATCCCCGGGCTGGGCAAGGTCGACTCAGCCTTTCAAGTGTTCAGTGGGTCGATAAATGAGTACCAAGCTTGCTCGAGGACTAAACACTGGGGGTTTCCCGTCAGATTGACCACCTGACTGGAACATCTGCTCATACACTTTAGCACCCAAAGTCGAGAGTATTGAGATGGCCAAATTAGGCCTTGGTTCTCATGGGCTGTTGCGCCATTGAGTTTAGTTTATATGCGATGTACAAAATGCCATACTTACACAAAAATTAAAATTTAAAGGACTCGATATGATAAATGAACACCAGAGAGATAACCACGTACAGTTACAGGAACAAGTTTTTATAACTGAAAATATTCTAATTTCCAAATTTCCTTTGAAAATATAAACTATAACGATTCCTCTAAAGTAAAATCTGATATCGATAAACTCAATATTAGGATTTTAACTTTTTATTAATTTTGAAATAGTTCTCGTATTGCTTCATGTGTTCAGTACCTGTGGAGCTTATATTTGTAATAAACACACACAAACGTGTATAAATACAAGGGTGAGTCGGAAAATAAGTTTCCCCTGTCGACTGTGGTTAGAGTTGTGTATGGAAGTCAAAAAATAGAATGAGACATTCAAGATAAAGCATAACTTTATTTTTCCACATAATTACCAAGTACATTGATATATTTGTCATACCGCTTGATAAGCTTCAGAAGAACTCAGAGCTTTGCATACGAAAGAAGCGCTTAACGGCTTGTTTGACTTCAGCAGTGCTTCCAAAACTCCTTCAGGTGAGATTCTTCTTCAAAGCCGGAAACAGATGAAAGTCACTTGGTGCGAGATCAGGACTGTATAGTTGATGGTGTAGGCACTCCGAACCAAGAGTTGCAATATGGTTTTGCACTGCCGTCGTGGAGTGTGGTCTCGCATTGTCATTCAACAACAGAACGCCAGATCTCAGAAGCCCTGGACCACTTTTTCCGAATCGCCTCTTTCAATGTGTCACAGTATCACATATCATTGATGGTTCCAAACTCCAAAAAGTCGACTCAAAAGTAAACACTTCTTCCGTATGCAAAGCCCTGAGTTTTTCCTGAAGGGCTTTTTGAAGCTTATCAAGAGGTATAACAAATATCTCAATGTACTTGATACTTATGTGGAAAAATAAAGTTATGTCTTATTTTTAATGTCTCATTCTATTTTTTGACTCATACGCAACTCTAGCCAAAGTCGACAAGGGAACTTATTTTCCGACTCACCCTCGTATATATATATATGCTGGATTTTCCTGGTTCATACAGTAAATTCTCATTATGATATTAGTTTTTTCTTGTGCTTTCGAAATGGGAAAAACTACTTAAAATTCAACGTTACAAACGTCAATGTAACGTATCGATCGTTAAGTACCCGTTGCACATAGCATCATTTATATAAAGTGGTATAAATTCATATTATCAATTCCCTAAGGACTTTCATACTCCAGACTAAAAAAAAAACACAGAAAATCAATAGCCACCACGTGATCCCATTGCTTCCTTGATTAACTTGAGAATAATATTCGAGAAATTTTATAAGTAAAATAAAAATTTTGATTAAGTCCGATAAAGACCTTTCGGTATTGTGGGAATTCAAAGATTTTCAACGAACAGTGAGTGAGTGAGTAAATATTAACGTCGTACGTCGTACTGTTTAGCTACTTGAGGGCTTTTGGCGACGTACCTTGTAATTTATTCAACGAGACAGAATATCTAGTCATGTTATTATTTATTGTTATGGGTATTTTAATTCATCTAAAATAATATTTCTTGTAGTTTCTATAGTTTATAATTATATTATGAAAAATCTTCTATTATTATTTTCACTTTTGGATGATAGTTATAATATCCATTTTCACTCTCAATCATATGTCTATTCACTGTACTTAACATGACAAGGTGGGGGGAGGGGGAATTACCGTAAAATCCAGTGTATAACACGCACCTATACTTTGAGGCTGCATTTTTTAAATTTTTTGGTATATTTACCGTATAACGCGCGTTGTCTGTGTACAAAGATAATCTGTTTTGAAGCCATTTATTCGAGATATTATCCCAAGATTTTGGAAAAAATAATATACTTCTCGATTTTCTAGAAGAGTATACTATTTACCTATAAGTATATTATTTACCTATATAATCCTTTAAGTTCATTAGGTATGTCATTTTTTTAAATAAACAGTATTTCGATAAATGTAGAAGTCTAACTTTTTTTTATGCTCATCTCTGTAGTTTTTTATTTTTGGACCTATCATTTTTATACCCGGCGTATAACGCACACCGGTAATTTTCGATCTTATTTTTTGTGTTAAACGTGCGCGTTATACACCGGATTTCACTGTAAGTAGTTTTTTTTCCTGCCAGCAAAAAAAAAAAAAAAAATTCTCTGGCTGGATTGTATTTTTACTGATCAAATAAAAAAAATTATAAGTTTCGTTAAACTTCAACACCCTTTTCTGATGACTCTTTTCAATGTAATCGAACAAAATCTTTATGTAAATGCATGATTATGGACTTTATTATTAACATTTCTACCCTGTTGAAAAAATGTCCCGTTTTACATGTATTAGTATAATCGACCCAGTTTTTGCAATGAATTATTATAGGCCTTAAGAAATGTATTCTACTTATTTAATTTTATGCATTAGTAGTAATTATCAATAATGCAAAAAGTTTATTTTAGTTCACTCATATTCCCTCACCTCTATTTTTCTCTATTTAACCCCCTTATACCTCACCCTTGATTATGTATAAGATCACTCAAATCACTGTGATCCCCCAACAACTCTACGCACCGAATTGCATTGAGGGAGGTTAGTACAAGCACCTAAGATCCCAAACATTGCCACGAAAAAACATCCCAGACCATGATTGAGCCACCATGACCTTGTACAGTACTAACCTGGCATGCAGGATCCATGGCTGCATGAGCCTTACACCATATTCTCAGCCTTCCGTCAGCGTTAAGTAGTCGGAATCGAAACTCATCATTTTATGCTACTCGTTTCCAGTCTCTGTGTTCTCTTGCCCAGGCAAGACATGCAACTCGATGGCAAGCATTGAGCAATGGTACTCTGGTAGGTCGACAGCTTCCGAAACCCATAAGGGAAAGCGAGTGTTGCACAGTCCGTTTACTGACTGTAAGACTGGCACCGTCATTCCAATGGGTGGTAATTTGAGCTAATGTTTGGCTTCGCTGGCTACGTACAATACGCCAGAGCCGTCTTTCACCACGCATTGTCAAGGCTAATTGTACTTTGCAGTTTGCCCGATCGCTAGTTTTTTGTCCACTATCCATGTATTCTTGGTATACTCTTGACACCGTCGACCTTGAAAATCCTAGCTGTCTGACAATTTCGAAAATTGAATGGCCTATGCCTCGCGCATCTACGATTTGTCTCGATCGAAGACGTCTAAATCAGGCAGTTTACCCATACTGGCAATTCCCATAACTAATTCAAAACAATCACAGTACGTGCTATATATGCAGTTACTACAGCGCTCTCATTTGCGCATAAATGATGCGCAGCGCTACACAATAGGCCCAGCCCTTGCTATCCCTAATTCAGTGACACTTCAATGTATTTTTAGGAAATATCAATTTTAATGTTTTTCAGATTTATGGAGTTCGGTGAAGAAAATTGATGCATACAAATTCGGGATTCAGGTATTAGAGCATGACTTTGAACTTTCCAAACAGAGGAGTAAAAAGGTATTGGTGCTTTTTTTTTATCTAGAACTTCTTAAATTGACCATATGCAATTTCCTATTATCACCGAAATTTAATTTTACGCTCAATCAATTGTCATTTTGATAACGAAATCTGTGTATTGAGAAATTTTATCGTATTTGAAAACTCCAAAAAAACGTAGGTTTTAATAAAAATTAAAAAAAAAAAATTGAATAGAAATTCTAAGATAATTTTCGATGCATAATTTTTTATTGTTGTGAAAGAAAAATGTTGTTGTTCTGGAGATATTTGAAATCCCATACATTGTAAGCCGAAACATCTGTCCAATCTTTAGCTCTAAATTAAATTTGCATTGTTAAGGATTTTATTTTGTTCTATGTAAAAAAAACCGCAGGTTCATGAATTTATACACAGTTGAGCACATATTATCAAGAAATCATTTTACCTCTGTTGTTGAAAATAGATATCTTATGCACCATCACACTGATAAAAATTTCTTACTTCACTATGTAAATATCTTAATAACGCTGAAAACGAAAATGCAACACAAAGAAGGAATGGTTTAAAAACTTTCCAAATTTCAGGGTATGCGCACTTTACAGAGCTATGCATCTATCCGGTGGAATCTCAGTAAGTTAGAAGAAAAGAAACCAGTAAAATTGACAATATCTGCCTAGCGAATCATGGTATATCATCTTTTCTTGTCTCAGAAGACGTGCAATAGCAGAGAACGCAAGATCACTGACAATAAAGGCAATTGCAACAGACAGATTATTTTACGAGGGACACTCTCTGATTGAACTGAGAAGCACAAGTTCGTTAATTCATCACATTTTAGCTAAAACCCTTTCAGACGCGTCCACGGTGCGTCCTTTTGGCAAAGACGGTTCAACAAGGAAATGTGGCCAGTGTTGCCAAAGCAATGTCAGCACGTAGAGATCAACAGATCCAGCAATAAGCAGGGATGGCTTCGTTAGCTACTTTTACTACCAGTTTGCGACATGATGTTCCTATACCGAACAGAACCATTACCCATTTATTAGCTGTCAGCGACTTAGACTCACGGCGTCCGTTAAGAAGATTGCAATTGACTCCACAGCACAGGCAACTTCATTTCCTAAGGTGCCCCGTTAGGACATGGATAACAGAATGTACATTAAACTATTCTTGGACGAAGAGTCACGACTTCTTTTATCCAATGATAGTCACTGTGTATAAGTGTGGCGCTGATATGTTGACAATACTAATGTGGCTACATCAGAAGAAGACATCACCACACAATAATGCGGCATCAGGATTGGAGGCTCCATCATGTATAATAACAAGTCGTCTCTCTAGTTCTCACTCTCCTTTGTCCAGCAGAAAGGGGGCTCAATGCCTTTCTTCAGAAGATACGCAATGGGCTCTGCAGAATGAAGAAATCATTGGCTGTCCAGCATTCTCCCCTGATTTCTCTCTAATAAAAAAAATGTCAGGAACGTGATTGGACGCCGCTTGCATACCCAGTCCCCACTGAGTTCAGATGACTAACTAGGGCAAAAAGGATTGACAGGGAATGCAGAGACAACCATTATTTTGCCATCTGCACTTTATTGATTCTGTACATATTCTGTTTCCTCATGAATTATCGTCAAGATGGTAGTAGAATCTACTAAGATAACGTAATTTTCTCTCAAAATAAACTTTAATTACTGAACATTATTGTTTCTCAACGTTTTTCGATTTTTTTTTTTTTTTTTTCTAACTTTTTGGCGATTATTAGGTGTAGCATTTTTAATCTCATATAACATACTCTGATTGATCTAATATATTCATGAAAATAACTTTAGTGGATAATTCAAATAAATAGAATTTTTTTATTAATTAATAGTTTACAAATTATGAAAAAAAAATACTCCTGATATATATACATTAAAAATGAAATTAATGAACAATAAGAATGTACATGCAAATGAAAACTTATACGAGTTAATAACTGAACATTTAAAGTAGGGGTCTTCTGCCCGTAACCCGCGGGCCACGAATAGCCTGTTGAAAGCATTTTAGTGCCCCCTCATTTGAATTTGAGTCAATTTAAAAGAAATATAGTCTGCTTTTTATAGTAAAAAACAACATTTTTCCTGTTAATTTTTATATTTAAAACATTTCACTGATGTATGTGATATAAATTTGAAATAAAATTTTTTCTGAAAATGACAAATTTTTGCAAAAATTTCTCAGTATCTTAAGTAATTTTAAGTATAAAAAGTCTGATTGTGCATAAAATCTTAGAAATTTTCGAAAAAAACGGTGGATTTATTAACAGGTTCGCAAAGTATTTTAATTCCATTCATTTAATTTGTTTTGTAAAACCGATATATATATATATATATATACAAATCCGTAAACACCATCTCTTCCTTCAGAATCCGTTGCAGTCTTGTAAAAAAGTCTCCCTTTTTTATATAAATTTCCTGACTACAATACTTTTTGACAGTCATGTGGCCAACGGATCACTGTAAATTTATTGATGTGGCTCACGGATCATTGTAAATTTATTAATTCGGCCCTCGAGCTTGAATGGTTGAAGACCCTTCATTTAAAGAATCAAAATAGAGAGAAGAATTGAAAGCAAATATTTATCTAATTGGTTTTGAGCTTCTATATTTTTCAATTATCCTTCACCATTAAAACTTTCTCACAATGCGCTTTCTTTAATAATTATTCAAATATCTCTTCACATTTAAAACAACAAAAAATTGAAGTGTGGCAATGTGGGGGTGTTGAAATTTAAACAGTGTGAATGAAAGAAGTGCTACCCTCATGAACGGATGAGTTTCTCATGTTGCTTTACGAGTATTACTTCAAAACAAGTAATATAAAAAAAATATTTTTTTATAGTCACAATTTCTACTTGAAAAACAAATTTTGAACTTTTCATTCCTGGTAGTTGCATAATCAGTGTATACAGTCGCCATCTATTGCCTTCATTCGGAACAAATTTAATTTTTTCTCCAATAAAAAAAGCTAAAATTAATTAATTAAATTTAATTAATGGATTATAATATTTGAAAAAAAATTGTATAAACTAAATAAACCACTAAAACTGTAGAAGTTTAAAAAAATGTATTTGAACTCTTTATTTTAAATATGTATTTTAATTTCGATGAATAAAAAGTAATTTATTAACGAATGAAAAGTCTTAGAATAAAAAACTGTTCTAAATATCGGGAAATATTTCAACGACGATTAGAAATATTATTCATAGCTGAAAATTTTTTTAAAAATCTATTTCTGAAGTATGATTTTTAAATACTAATTAGATCATCTGAAGCCAATAACATCTCTTCATATTTTTTTGCAGATTGTCGTTTTTAAAAAAATCATGTTTTGTTGTTTTGTGTTTTAATTTGTCTTCAGTATTTTGTTGTAAATGTTGAATATTGCAGTGTTTTTTTAGATACCACAATAGGTATCCATCAATTATTTTTATTTGTAAAAAAATACTTTAGTATGGTATACATCTTCATAAACTGTATCTTTTTTCCCCGAAGTGGGTGGTATTGGTTTCTTAAGAATCAATGATCTAAAGTTATTAATAATCTGATATAATATACATTATAAATTTAAAAAATTTGTATGAATTTTCTTTCTTTTTCAGACTGGAAAGCTTTCGACAAAAGTAGTTTATTTTTATAACCTTGAAGGATTAACTTTCACAAATGCCTCTGATAAAAAAGGTATGATTAAAAAATGATTCAAAGCTTTTTTAAATGTTTTTGCCCTGAATTAGTTACACAATGTGAGAATTTTTATTGTAATATTAAAAATATTTTTAAGTAGCAGTACAATTTGTTCTAAGGCTTCATATTATTGAGCCTAGAAATAAGATTATTGGTAAAATTATATTGAATCCCCTTATAAAATTTTTATTTTAAAGAAGTGTTTATGTTATCAACTTATTTTGAATTTGGAATGAAATCATGGTGTGTAATATGTATAATTCGAAAATCTGTTGTTTTATACAGGCTATTTATTATGCGAGAAGGCCAAAATGTTTATTTATCAAAGAAGACATTAAAACTTCCACCATTGTAAAAACCTGAACTGAAGCACAATTTTAATTTTTTGATTTTCAATTTATTTAAAAAAATTCATACTAATATGAAAATGTTTTTTATTTCAGTTATTGAAACCTTGTTGTTGTTCTGCAGAACGTATTTAGATAACTATCCCGAAAGACTGAAACGTGTAATTGTGTTCAATGGTGAGGAAATATTTTATTTAATCTAATTATGGAAAGTTGTGTAGGCTATCAAATTCAATGCCTGCAAGTTACAAAATTTACACACCAAATATAATGTGCAAAATTATTCCTTACAGTGATATACTTCGCATAAATATCCAAAATACCTCTCACTGCGCGTTTATTTTATCAAAGTAGACTCAAAAATTGCATATTTTATATATATATATATATATTTAAATATATATAATTTAATCACAACCCAATAATCAATTAAGAAACCGAAATTATATGAATCTTATAACATTAAATCCCATTTCAAAATATCAGTGGCGAATATAGAAGATAAAATTCTAACATTTTCAAACAAAATTAAAAAATTATAAAATAAAAATTTATAAAATTTCCGTGCAAACTCGGACTTAGGACCGATAAGTGGGGTTAAACTAGTTTGATGGCGCCAACCTTCCCCCTTTTGCAACTTGGTAAGTTAATCGGAAAATATCCAATTCTCAAGAATTTGAAAATTAAAAATTAAAAAAAATTAAAATTAAACCATTAAACTTGAAAAATTAAACTATTTGCCATCGCATTCTGAAAGATATTATAACATTAAAATATTAAAATTCTAAAATAATTAAGTGCATAATATAAGTGAACCATCGAACACCAAAGATGACGCACCCATCTTTAAAATAGTTGTATAGGTAGAAAAAATGTCTAAAATCCGAAAGTTCAAATTAAAAACTCAGTATGTTCACAAATGAATAGCGTAAATCATTAAAAACTCACCAAAGAGCATCCTATCAATAATTCAATTCACAATTTTTGAACGATTTTTCTCTCATATTTAATACAACAATTACCACTCCTATATTTTGCTCATAACTCCCACTAATGCCATGTCAATCCAAATGATTCATAATCTCACACTAGAGTTTAACTATTTGGTATTACATGCAAATCAGATTGCATGTAAAAAAAGTTGCTTGATTGGTCATAAACGTTTGACCAACGTTTGACGTTTGTATATACATATATATATATATATATATATATATATAAAGTATTTAAAATACATATACATATTAAATCTACCGTTTAGCGTTAAAATACATAAAAACAAATTGTAAAATTTTTTGTTTTAAAGTGTTTAATATGATAACAAGAATAAACATGAAAACATATGCATGGGTTGCACAGCTAAATAGTCGGAAAAAATTCTTACCTGCACAAATTTTGCTACATTCATGTTGCCCGTGGAAATCGGGGGATGCGCAGCCAGAGGGTTAGCAAAGAAATACAGGAAAAGTTTTTTTTATTGAAAAAAGACGTCAATGTTTGTCAAAAATGTCAAAATTTATTTAACTGGAATATTTATGATTTCTAAGTGATATAATCTGACGACTACAAATATTAGGGAAACAATGTTCACGGTTTTTGTTTTTCCAGACTTGAATCTAAAAAAAATTCAACATATTCCTTTTTTCAACAATTGATATGTGACTCTCAGCGTAGAGCACAAAAAGTGCTAAAAATTTCTACAGTGTCTTTGCACACACACACAGGCACTGAATAGTGGTGGTTGTTTTACTCCTTCGTAAAAACTGTAAAAGAAGACGCAATGTTTACAAAAATATCTCTCACGTTTTTCAGAATAGATGAATCATGTTCATCTTCGAAGCTATGGGCATTGAAATTTTATGCTTCATTTTCCCCCATGGGAAATTTATAAATGCCATCAGAATTCCAAACATTTGAAACAGCAAAACTTTTTATTCTTCTACAAGAGTATCTTTTTTCTTACTCACATAATGACCAATATCATTAACAATAATAGCTCTATTTGTATAAGAGCTGGTACTAGGTAGTTCATTTACCCGTTGTTTTTCAATATAACCAGACATTCTGGGGTTTTTTTCTGTGAGCTTAACGCTTTTAAAAATGTTTGAGAAATTTGAATTTCCTTTTACTTTACTCTTGAACCGTTTTCCAAAGTCCGTTCAGTGTTCTTGGATGTTAATAAACCGAAAGCACCTAAGTCCAATTCAGAAGCGTAGGGAGATTTTAACCGTATTTCATCAAATGGGATGCACTTTATACCTGTACGCGTGTGTTTCTGATTCTTTCTTCGCTAAATAATCGGCAGTTGACTTAGGAGGTCTCAGGGGTGTTAAATTTTTCTAGAGGTCTGAAAATATAAACAATTTTCAAACAGGTATAATTCATTTAAAATTAAATTTAATGATTCGAATCTTTTACACATTATTTATAAAAGAATAGGGCTTCAGAAAAATATAAAATGTTTAAAATATAATCATAATTTTAAAAATCATAAGCATATGAAAATTCTATGATAAATAATAATTATTTTTTGTGTTGCGCACGCTATTTTTTAAAATAGTAGTATCTGATGTATAAAAATTTATAGAATTATAAAATGCATCATACTCTTTAAGCCGTGCCTAATTTTAGTATTATATGTCTTTTGTATTTCAAAATATTTGTAAAACATTGCAATTTTTTAAATATTTTTTAAAAATTTATGTTTTTTATTTATTAAAATATGTAAGTTATTATTCTATTTATATAAAAATAGCTATAGTGTAATGAGAATACATTTAACTTTATTATTCAACTTATAGCTAGTAATTAAAGCTACTATTTTAGAAAATAGCGTGCGCAACGCAAAAAATACTTAATATTTATCATAAAATTTTCATATGCTTATGATTTTTAAAATTATGATTATATTTTAAACATTTTATATTTTTCTGAAGCCCCATTCTTTTATAAATAATGTGTAAAAGATTCGAATCATTTAATTTAAATTTAAAAGAATTATACCTGTTTGAAAATTGTTTATATTTTCAGACCTCTAGAAAAATTTAACACCCCTGAGACCCCTTAGACGTTTGACTAGAGGCTTTGTTCAAATGAAGCTCAACTTTATGAATGTCTTTTCCATGTAAAGTTCGAATTTCTTCTTCAAAAATTGATTCTAAAATATTCTGCTGATAGAGTAGAGTGAATTAACTTTAGCTTTACTTCAGACTCTTTTGATTTTTAATTTGCCGTTGTTAGAAAATCATGCAACTACCATGAATCCCTTTGGAATTTTATTGTACACTGATGAAGACATTTCGTACAATCATTCCTGTCTATTGGGCGATAGAAAATTCATCTTCGTGCCCATACATCATCGAGTGTTATCACAAATTTCTATTTTTCAGCAACTAGGTGTTTGTTTACATAATTTTCAACAATTTCCTTTTTCTTTTTAGCAATATGTTTTTAAAAAGGATGTGATACCGCCCCCCTATGGTGACTGTATCTTTGATCGTCAGCGTGAGTTAGAGGTGTAGGGTTTGCAAAAGGAATAGACATTTTTGATTCTTAATATGACTTTATTAAGAATAGAACTTAAATGTCTAACAATTTAGATAATATTAATTAAGCGAGAATCTATAATGAACAAACACACAGTAATAATTAAACCGAATCGCATAACTTAGACCACTATAATTATTTAATACGCCTACTCTCCCTTCTAATAATATTACGTCCTAATATCAAATAATCATTCCTACCTTAATTCAAATTTAGATTCAGTCTTATGAAGAAACGTCTGGGCGGGCGTGCAATGGTATGCACCTTGATTTAATGGCTTATTTTCCAGGTAACTTCACGATTGGCTGTCTCTTTCACACATTGGCTGTCTCTTTCTCTTTTCCCCCAAATGGCCCTTTCACTTACTGAAACTTCTGTTATTTAAAAGCTATCTTATTTGCATTTCTTTTTCACATTTCGCTTCTTGGGTTTTGGTTGGAAAAGAGTTGCCATAAACCTTGGCTCCCAAAGAACCCAGAGGTTATGTTAAAGAAAAGACGCGTGAGCCTATCACAAGGATACGAACTTTAGGTTTAAACACATCTGTTTCAACTTTAAATCCTTATGAATGATTTTAATTACAGTTCTGGAAGACATTTCTAGTTTCGATGAAATGAATCTTTCAGTCAGGGGATTTTCTTTTAGGATCAGAGGCTTCGAATTCATGATAGTTGCCAGCATTTGAACAGTCTGAGGATGAAGTTTCGTGATCATGTATTCGTTTCTACTTTCTGTTAGACGCTTCTTTTTTTTTTTTTTTTTTTTCAAATTTAATATATTATAAGTACCTCTGATTTAAATGCAATAACCGAGATTTTTACACCTCTTTTTAATTTGTTGATATGAATATTTCTCCCTGGAAAGCGTGATTACCCAACCTTCAAGCACATCAATTTTAGGAGCCTTTTTTTATATAAACCTTTTATTTTACTTTCCAATCAAAAGAAAACCTTAGCAGATAGTTTTTCTGAAGTTTCCAAAATTTTACCTCAAAATGCAAACAAGAAAATGAATTACGAAATCGTTTCCATAAGGTATGGGCAACCTTCTGTACACAACAAGCATGGAACTCCATACCACAAAGTGACATTCGGCACCTCTATGACACAATGCATTCACGCTAGCTTTTAAAATTCTGGAGGTTACACCGGATATTAATGTAAAAGCATTTCACACTTGAAATACCTTTTCGTGAATTTAAATTAACCTGTGATTTTCAAAATTTAATCAATTAAACATATTAACTAGACAATTGTATTGTCCAAATTTCATTACTCCAAAAAAAAAATATTTTCTTGGCAGAGAGATTTTGTTTTCGTCTGTGTCTGATAGTTTTAGTTTTTTTTTTAAATGTAAAAATAAATTAATAAACTTGCCTTAAGTGTTTGGAAATTTTGACTAATAAATCTAATCTGATAATCACCAATAAAATGAAGGACTTGAGAAATAAAGTGTTTTTCTTCGAAATTAAAATTTTTTCCCCACAATAACATTTTTTTCTCTAATGTATTTAAAAGAACCTCGTCTATATATCCCCTGGGAATAAAAGCTACTTCATGCTGCCATCTATTGGAAAAGCTGCTCACTAAAACGTTGTAAACTTAATACCAATACAACAATACGGTACATTTTACAGGAAGAAAAATAAGTTTTGAAAATAATCAATTAACATATGAAACTATGGTAAAAGTGGTTGAGCTTTAAAATAGAATACCTTTGTTACCGAAAATGAAATGAATGAATTTAGATAATTTTCTAAGGAGTTCTTATTATTTATAAATTTTACAAAGTAGTAAATAAAAATTTCCTCAGACTTATTTGTATCTTAGTCATCAAAAAAGTTTTAATTAAAGTTTTGGGCTTGCAAACAGGATAATTAATATCAGCATTTACGCAAATTTCCTTACTCTCCAAAATCCTTGGTCATTTAGACGACTTATCAATTCTCTATTTCAATGAAAGTTGCTATACAGAATATTATTTTTTTTTATTCCACTTTTTTTTTCCTTTGATTATTTTCAGCGACATCTTAAGAGTTCTTGAGGCCCTGGGCCCTGTGAAAAATTAGAGCCCATCTGTGACCCTTAAAAGTACACAGTGTTTAGCCACTGGCGTAGCTAGTTGTGAGTGAGCCCAGTATGAAATTTCCTTAGGGACTCCTTTTCAAAAATGGAAACTTTTTTAATGAGATTACTGATAACATTTTACGCGATATTCTACTTACACATGTTGGGGACCCAGTGTCATTGCTACGGTGGTAACTACGCATCTGGGAAAAGTATACGTTGTCAAGTACTCGAACATACGGTAACCCATAACAAATGTGCGTGATTCACAATCTCAAAAACATAGGCACATATCGACTGTCGCCTTTCGACTCAAAGAGTAATGATGGTATATAATAAGTGGCATAACATACACCCCCTCAACCCCCGCATTGTGGAGGTGGGGCAGAGATTCTAGGGGGCCCAAAGCCTGACCGACTCGAAGTAAGTATTTGGGCTTGGGGCCCAAAACTTGACTTTGCAGGGTGCTCTAATATTCTCCGTTACGCCTCTGTATATAATGGTAGGCCTAGACTTAGATATGGACGACAGTTATTGCATAATAATGCAGTCTTACCATTGTTTTCAGTTGGCGTAAAAAACGAAATTCCCAATTTTTCGTAGAATATGTCAGGGAATAACATTCGACCATAAAAATCCTTTAGATCATGATCTTATTGAGGTCGAGTCACAAACAAGCTGAGGGCCTGAGCCCGGTCCCAATTGGCCCATATCTGAAGACGCCCCTGATTATTTTAGTAACTTTTTTATTCAAAGATCTGTTGCATTATTCATTTTCGATAGTAAACCTAACAATTTCGTTCATTATGACTCTCTCGAAGTAAAAACCCAAAATGAAATTTGTCGTGAATTCGCATCATGTCACAACATATGGGGATGTTGAGGCTGTTATTTCACGGCATGACGACTTCTGGAGTTCCACATGCTGTAATTCTGTATTTTTGCTGCACCAAGTGTAAATGTGAGCCTTCTTTTTCCATAAGATATGTGATGGCTAGTAATCATCCGCTTTCAGAAAACACATGAAAAAATCAAGACCTGCAACTTGAAACGAATATAACTTTAGAATTTTGTGTAGAATCATTTATACGGTTGACCACGGGATGTTAATGATTGTGTTACAGAACAGACACTTACATTAGCATCTAAAGAACTTACAGATGCGCGTCAGCTATTGAAATTACATATTCTTCCGCAATCGCCAGCTCAGTTACACGCCATCCTCTCCCCGGTGAGTTTCTTAAAACATACGAATCATGTCTTTAACTACATATACAGACATATGTCCTTTCTTTGATTTTATCCTCCGCTGAGCACAAAGTGCTGCCGAAGCATTGTTCTCCTTTTGAGAAAAAGAATTTAGTAATCCGAGAGCATTTATTCTTGTTCAGCGGCATGTTCACCTCCTGAAAGTGCCATCAGTTTAATTTTAACTATCCTTTACATGTAGAAGCATGTTGAGATGTCATCTTTCTGACATTACAGAAGCAGCAGAATTTCAAAACATCTATTAAAGTGTTGAAAGCATGATTTTGCTTGGCATTTTTTTTTTATATCACTAAGGATACGAACACACAACCTTTCTCGATCTCATTTGAATGGCTTTAAAATATGATAAAATCATTTAAGGATTTTTAAAGTCTTTAAAAAAGTTCTCGAGATTTATTTCAGTACCGATTTTCATAATCTGTATGAAATTGCAATCAAGTTGTTAAAATATTTTATCTGACTAATATGTTTTCTATTTTTTCAGCGCCTATCTATTTCAATGTGGTGTACTCTGTCTTAAAACCAGTTCTACCTCCTATAGTGATTGAAAAAATACGATGCTATGGACATAGTATGTTATCTCTTCCCAATTTATTCGCAATATCCAGAATTAATTTAACTATTAGCTCTGATGCTATTTTATCGTATATGTTTCGAATATTATGTTGCTATTAAGTATCAAACTTGTTCTGTTTTTGCTAAAAATCCCTGAGATTTAAAATTGAATTTAAGAAAACATTAACATATAGTTAATAGAAAACTGTTCCAAAAATAATGAACTTTTTATTCTAAATTGTATTATAGCTGGCTGGAAAGAAGCCCTTCTGGAACTAATGGATGCTGATGAACTACCGGCATTTCTAGGAGGGAAAAAAACTGATCCAGATGGGGATCCCTCGTGTAAAACATTTGTAAGTAAAAACTTCTTATGTTTTTTTTCCCTTCATGTAATATAAAGTGGATCACATTAGTTTGGCCACTAATATGACTCCTAAACACAAAGATAAAAAAAAAAGCTGAATGCGTCAACTTTATAGTTGTTGTTTTTTTTAATTTCAAATTGGTCTGTGGATTAGTATTTTTTATCACTGCAGTCCTTGGGAGCTGGTATCACTTTTTAGTGCAGCACCATACGGGTGAAATACCAATTACTGCATCATAATTTTGACACTCAGTTTCCTCCCTAGAGGGAGGCACATGAGCTGTGCCGCTGCGAAATGGTATTAGGAATGAAATTTGGCCGACAGTTCCCAAGCCAAACAGCCACTGTAGGAATATTTATCATGCCGCGTAATCATACGACATAGACGTTGCCAATTTTCTGCATCATGAAAATCCATCGACTTGGGACGGGGTCGAACCCTCAAACTCGGGCGTAAAAGACCAGTGCCTAAGAAATTACGCCACCCAGCCGTCTTCGTTTCGTAATAATTATATTTATATAAGGTCCTTAATTTAAAACTTCGATACTTCATACATCATGATTTTTTAGAGAGTAGCTTCTAGATCCTGTATTTTGAAAATATGCTTTATTACTCTTCAAGTGTTGACAGTTTATATGGAGTCTCTGCTGAGATCTTCATCTCCTGTAGTTGTAAATTGGGGGTTGAACTTTAAAATACGCATTGCCCTTTGCTAGATTAAGATATTAAAAAATAATAGTAAAAATATTAAATTTAAAGGATTACCTTTTATATAGAAAATAAATTTAAATTGTCGGAGTTATATATATATATATATATAATTACTACCTGTGTTGTTTATTGTGTGATGCTAAAGATTTTTATCTATATCAGTTATTTATACCTAGCCAAATTTTTCATCCTGTTACCAAAAAATAATCATTGACCCGTTTATTATTCTTATAAAGTTTATTAAAATGTTTTTCTCTTTTGTGCAGATTAGATATGCACAGCGTATTCCTGACTGCTACTTTTTATGTAACATTAAGAAAACGTTGGACAATGATCCTAATGCTGAGAAACTAAATATAGCACGATCTTCTAAGGAGGAATTATATTTTGATGTTGAAAAGGGAGGTTCTAGCATAGAATGGGAATTCGAAACGAAAACCAGAGACATCGGTTTTGCGATATACTTTAAGGAAAATGCTTTACAGGATCCGGTTGAAATTGTTCCATATGGAAGAACAGAAACATGCTATGGACCTGAAAAAGGATACATAAAATGCAAAAAAGTCGGCATTTGTAAGTATGCAATGGATCAAAATTCAAAGTTGTTTTTCAAAATGTTTTCATAAATCATGCACGTTTAAAACCCTTGAATATTGTTTATGTATTTTTACAAATATAATTACCGTAAAATCTGGATTATAACGCACACTTTGAACACAAAATATAAGATCGAAATTTATGGGTGCGTGCTATATGCCGGGTATAAAAACGAGAACTTAAAAAATAAAAGAGCGTTAAAAAAAATTAGAGTTCTACACATATACAAATACTGTTTATTTAAAATAAATGATATTCCTTATGAATTTATAAAGGGAATATACTAATTATAGAAATATAAAAGTTATTTCTAAAGCTTGGAGTAGTACCTCGAAAAAATTGCATCAAAATATAAGAACATTGTGCACGTACATTTCAGGTTTCTTCATAAAAAGGAAGTGCGCGTTATACAGCGAATATACCTAAAAATTTAAAATTGCACCTTGAAAGTATTGGTGCGCATTATGCGCCGGATTTTACAGTAATAATCGCGTACTAAATTGCCATAAATTTAATAAAGCAAAGAAGCAAAATAAATAGAAACATAACGAAGCAGTATAGGTTCTAATATAAGATAGTCACTGTAGTATAATAGCAAACTCATAGCCTTAGGAATTAAAACAGTAGGGTTACATAGTTTGAAGGTCAATAAACCTTCCTCTATATTTGCCTATACAACTGAGCTGCAAGGAAGAGAAAATAGTGAATAAATAAGATTATATAAATTCTAAAAATTATAATCACATATAATACTAGAAGAATACTTAAACATAGGGACCAATGCCAAATACCAAGTAAAAAATTAATCCATACACCAAAACCAGAAAAAAAAAATCTAAATAAAATAGTAAATTTATAAGAATAAAGTATAACAGGCAATATATCAAAATTGGAAGCTTTTGTAATTTCATTAACTCCGTAACTTTATATTGACAAAATGATGAACATTTCAAAGAATTTTGGGGGGAACTGTTCGTACATAAAAAGCTCACGGCAGATTGCATTCAATGTTATAATTAACAAACTTTCTGTCACAAAAATGGACACACCATTTTCAAAGAAAGCGGCTCATGTATGTTGTAATTATTACTCTAATTTTCAAGCACTGGTATTATTTCTCACAATACAGAATTTTATTACTTGAGCTTTTGTAATATTCTTACCACGTGATTTTATCAAAATCTATCATATTTATAAATTCTGTATTCTGTGACTTTCTAATTCCTATTCTGTATAAGATTCACGTTCTGTAAAAGAAAATTACTTTCAGTACAACTACAAGAAACAATTCTACTCTGAATGTTTAATCTTTGCATTATAAAACTGGATATGTTCTTGACTGAATGTCTTAAAAAGTAGCTGATAATACATATGTGTACTTGTGAATCACCTTTATATACATACGAGGGCTGTAAATTAAATAGTGATAACTTAACCTAGAAACTCGTAGAATTTGCAAACAGAATATGGGAGCAGTGAGGTGGCGCTGTTGTCGATGTGTCGAGGGTAAACAATATTCGATCTAGTTAGAAGGGTAGTTGTTGTGTGCCTTTATAGTGAAGAGTTTCGCTTCCATCCCTCTAAAGCATGTTTTAAAAAAGGTGATCAGTGATTATGCCTTAAAATTGATGTTTCCCGTAGTAAAAATGCAACAGAATGTTACCGAGGATTACAGGAAGCCTGTGGTGAAAATAGGACCGTATGGGATGGTTGCACGATGGATAAAAGCGTTTCGTTCGGATCAGAATAAGATTACGGATTCGCAACGATCAGGTTGTCCCATTCATCAAGATCAGATTGGCATCCCGAGCGGTCGCCTTTCAAAAAACCATCGATAGACTGTCCGGGAATTATCCTTAGAGGTTGGTCTTAATCATCAAATGATTTGGTACATAATGAAGAACTGTCTGAACATGAGGAAAATTGCTGCCCGCTGGTTTCCGTATCAACTCACTGAAGTACAGATATGGTACCATTATGCACTGGTTGGCATTTATCTGGAGAAATATCGTGTGAGTGAGTGAACATCAACATCACATTTATTCACCTACTTGAGGGCTTTTGGAGAGATACCGCAGTGAAGGAAACGCTCTTCTGCGTATTATTGTCATTGATGAGACGGGAACACAAACCTATGAGCTTGAATTACAGAGTCAATCAAATGATGACGTCACCGAGGTTCGTCATGCCCACAGAAATTTCAACAGGAACTCAATCGAGTGCAGGTTATGCTGATACGACTAAGAGGGTGTGATTTTTACGCATTCTGTACCTGTAGGCAAAGTTGTCAACGCAGACTGCCATTGCCGATTTCTGCAGCCCCATCTTCGTCTGGCTATGTGGCGCAAATGTCCACGTTTATTGCAAAAAAAAATCTCCTTATCGTGTTGCATAACAAAGCTCGCTGTCATGTCTCAAACAGTGTCACTTTCCTATTGCGACGATGGCAGTGGGAAATCTTGGAGCATCCTCCCTACTCACCTGACATGAGTCCTGGTGACCGATCTGTTTCCGAAATTGAAGGAACCTATCCGAGGCAACCGATTTCATGATGTTTCATCCAAACGCCGAGCAGTAGGTCACACCGTCGTTGATATCAACATTCCACATCTTGCCAAAGGTCTCCAACGGCTTCACGAAATTCAACAAAATGCTATAAGCTTTGCTGGTGGTTAAATAAAATGAATGCAATGCAATTGTACTTGTAAGTTCATTAAAAATTGATTCATAGATATGTTTTCATTACTTAATTTACAGCCCTAGTATATAAAGAAAAATATTTCGAATTATTAATATTTTTTAATTATATTATAATTAATCAGAGATCACTTTTTTTCTAATTTCGAATATTTTTGTCTAGTTTTAATCAGATATTTTCAAGTATTTTGTTTAAACAAAATCTCATTTTTAAACAAAAATTTCCTTTTTTTTTTTTTTTTTTTTTAAAAAAAAATTTTTTTAAAAAAAAATAATTTTTTTTTTTTTTTTTTTTTTCAGATACAATTCTTTTCGACAATTCTTACTCCTGGATGTATCCAAAAGAAGTGTACTACAAAATAAAAATTAAAGCTTTAAAAGACATTGAAAATTATTAATGAATATTATGTTCATTACAAGTTTGCCTCAAGTTAGAACAGTTAGCATTTACTTTTGATGTAATAGTTTTTAATTGTTCGATTATTTTTTTCCATTTATTCATGTTTTAAAGCATATTTATAACATTTAGCCATTTTTGATAATTGTTTAACTTATGGAATAAAATAAATTATTTGTAATTTTTAACGTGTACATTCAGTCTCAATTAATATTTAAACTTATGTGCGTGTGATTTTTTTTTTTTTTTTTAATCTTATACTTCTTGTTCAAAATTTTCCAATGATCAATTGCAGTCAGTTATATACGATAGTTTGCTTTAGAAAAAAAAAATATTTCATTAAATAAAATGTCGTTGAAATGCTTGTCATTTACTTACTTTGATACATGTACCTAATTCATATTTGACTGAAATGGGTAATGAAATCAATAAATGTGTGATATAGCCCCCCCCCCTTTGGTGACCGTATCTTTGATAGTCAGCGTGAGCAAGTGGTGTAGGGTTTCTAAAGTAACAGACATTTTAAATTCTTAATATGACTTTATTAAGAATAAAACTTAAATGTCTAACAATTTAGATAAATTTAAATGAGTGAGAATCTACAATGAACAACACACACACAATGATAGTTAAACGGAATCGCGTAACTTAGACCACTTCCTCTATTTAATTATTTAATCCGCCTACTTGCCCTTCTAATAATATTACAATCTTAATATCAAATAATAAGTCCTACCTTAATCCCAAACTCAGCTTCAATCTTTATAAGGAAACGTCTGGGCGCGCGTGCAATGGTATGCACCTTGTAGTAATGGTTGGGTTTCCAGGTAACTTTACGATAGGCTGTCAATTCACGCTTGTGTCTCTTCCAAACATAACATTCCCCAAATTGCCATTTCGCTTTCTGAAACTTCTGTTCTTTAAAAGCTATCTTATTTGCATTTCTTATTCTCATTTCGCTTCTTGGGTTTTGGTTGGAAAAGAGTTGCCATTAATCTTGGCCACCAAAGAACCCAGAGGTTATGTCAAAGAAAAGACGCGTGAGCCCGTCACAAATGAAATAAAAATGTTTAATTGAAATGAATAATGGAATGAAAATGGATGGAAATAATCTAAAATACTTAAAAGTGGTTGCTGTTTTTCAAACGGTTCAACGAAATAAAATTGCGTCATCATAACTTTGTGAGCGACTTACCCCTGAAGTTGCTCCCTCACCATCTTGCCTACCTTAGATTGTGGGAGGAGTAAAAGCAGAACCAGACACTTCCATTATAACAATTATTTATTTTACTCAAGCACACTAATCGGCAACACTTTAACCTTTAACTGAATGTCCTAGGAGTGATAAGGAGAAAGCAATAAAAAGACTAAGCGAACAAGCGCAAGTAAACAATTTAACTTAACCTAATCTACCATTGACTACAAATCTCCAATCCATTAATTTGATACAGGGGCAAACACCGCTCTTAAACTTAAGGTATCCGACTACGTTCGGAACCGTGATTTTGCAAAAGCGCATAAATGGATAATTGTCATGATATTTAGTGTCACTTAGATTAGAATACAAGCATAAAATTGTTTTAAGGACATTTTGATAAAAAAAAAATATTAAAATACAATATTTCGGCAAAAAATTAACTTAGAATAATTTTTTTCCTAAATGTTCTCCTTTTGTGAAAAATACTTCTATTATAATAATATTTTGTCTGTATATAGCTCAGATCTCTCTACAGAGGCTCAACTAGAATTTTTGAAAAATTCACATTATTTTCAGAGTTACCACCAATTTAAATAATTATTGGCATTTTTTTCTTAAAATTTCTCCCTTCTGTTGTCGTAAAATATGGATAAACCCACTTCTAAGTTATATATTTCAAAAATTCTAGTTGTGCCTCTGTACAAATGTTTGAGCTGTATACAGGCAAAATATTATTATAATAGAAGTATTTTTCACAAAAGGAGAACATTTGGGGAAAAAATTATTCTAAGTTAATTTTTTGCCGAAATATTGTATTTAAATAATTTTTTTTGTCAAAATGTCCTTAAAACAATTTTATACATGTATCCTAATCTAAGTGACACTCAATATCGTGAAAATTATCCATTTATGCGCTTTTTTAAAATCACGGTTCCGAACGTAGTCGGATACCTTAAGCTGCGAAAATGAACTTTATTCTATCTTACCTTTGTGGCGAGTGTAACAGCTTCTCACACACACAGCTCCCTCTTCCTACAATTACAAAACTCTGACTTTATATAGAAATCCAAAATAAAACATTTAAAATAATTCTTAATTTACCGAAACGAAGCAAAACATAATACATTCTGACATGATAAAAATAAAATACATATTCACACTGACATGAGATACTTATAAATATGTCAATGCGGCAAAAAGTATTTAATAATTGATTTATCAATACTATATAAATTAAAGGCAAGTTTAGTAGTTACTAGTGACTTCCATGTGATATTTATATACAAAATATGATACATATATTGGTAATATGTGCACTTTATAATATTAAAATCGCATTATGTCGCATATCCGGTGTAGTGGTTAGCGACGCTGACTGCTGTGCCGTTGGGCCTTAGTTCGAATCCCGGAGAAGACATGGATGTTTGTAAATGTATAGTGCCTTTGCGGCATGGGGGTACTTTAAATAGCCGTCGAGCCGCAAGTCCTTTCGTGAGTTTGGTGGAAGGGGAAGAGAGGTGGGAGCCCCTGACCATTCCCAGGGTATTTTTGCCTCAAAATTGGTGTGAAACCGAGCTAAATCGTTCTGTCACCTGTATGGTGCTCAAAGCTACGGCTAACGACAGGCGTCACTTAGCCCTTTGCCATGAAGAATTTCGTGGGCCATGAGCTGGTCTTTGCTGATCAGGTGACATTAGTAACAACAACAAATGCATGATTTTATTGTAGATCGAACTAAAAAAATGAAAAATAAATTATAGTTTACAAAAACTAAAAAACACGCTTTTGTGTTTAATCGAACTAAAAAGTAAAAAAAAATAATTCTTAATATAAGAATAAAATGATTAACGAGAAAATTATATAATCTCATTGGGCTAAATGCGTGGGGTGCTCTATATTAATTGTTATAATTTCTTACTAGTTCTGTTCCGAAATGCCAAGTTAGAGTAAAAATGCAGCACAAAGCCCCCCACGCTTTTACCACAATGACATTAATTTTCTCGTTAATCATTTTATTCTTATATTAAGAATTATTATTATTTTTTTTACTTTTTAGTTCGATTAAACATAAAAGCTTGGTTTTTTAGTTTTTGTAAACTATAACTAAATTTTTTAGAAAACTCTTTCAGTTGAATTGTTTGCATTCTCAATAACTTTTTCTTTGATTTTCCGAAACGTTCCCCCTTCGATTTCCTTTCTAGTCTGGGAGACAGAAAAAATCTGCAGGAGCTAGTTCAGGGAAGTATGGTGGATATTAAGAGTGTGAAAACATTTTGTTTTGCATGGTAATTTTTCACCAATTATAACCGATCTCCTGGAACCTTATCATAAAACAAAACTTTGCTCTTTTCAGCCCCTTTTTTCAGGATGGTTCTTTTTGATAGCGTCACATAAGTTACAAAGATTTTTCACGTAGAGTCCTTTGTTCACAGTCTTACCGTATAAGCAGGGCCAATCATCTGAGGGATATGGTGGAGGCTTTGCACCGAGGCCCCACGATGAGGGCTGCTCCCCCCGAACGTAATAAAAAACTAAAATAATGTATTCTTGTACACATGCAACTTTGACAACATTCCTATCATTGTCAATATCAAGAAAAGAACATTTTATCTTAAGCATTATTATTATATACCTTTGAATTGCGATAATCTTTAAACTAATTCTTGGTGATGGGAGTGTTCAGTTTTTGTTATTTGACTCGTTATATTTTATGTGTGTAAGTTTGTGCATTATATATATATATATATATAATTTTGTTTAAACAAAATAGTAAAACGAGTAACTTCCAAAAACGCACACAACACCACTTCTTCACCGGCTTGTAAAGAGTGGAAGAAATTTAAGTAGAACAATTGATTGGTTTATAAATATGTGGTTGTTGTTCCTTATATGCCACCTGATCTCGACTGCGTCAAATCCAGACCCACGAATTTCATCATGGCAAGGAGCTAAATGCACGCTTGCCTTTGGCCATAGCCTTGAGCATCATACAGGTGACAGAATGATTTAGCTCAGTTCCACCCCAATTTCAAGAGAGAACACCCTGGTGGGGAGTCAGGGGCAAATATTTTGGGCACGCCACTGATCAAAGTAATTGGCATTTTAGCCCAAAATAACAAAGTTCACTATGAAGTAATCCTTATGATGAATCTCATTCGCGCTTTCGACGCTAAGCTGCATGTTTATATAAACAATATTATTACTAGAAACTACAAGCACTTCCCAAACTTGAAAAAAATATCAAAGATTTAGATATACATAAGAAACCAGACGAAAAAAAAGTTATAGATGAATTTATTTCCGTAATTGATTCTTCAGTGAATGAATTTTCAGCGAGATGTTCTTAGTTCAAATAACTATCGGAAACACTCAAGTTTATAATGTACCCTGATGTGACTTTATTTGATAAACGAAACTTCTCCCAATTCTACTGGTTGGAAATTGAAAAATTTGATATGCAACTGATTGATTTCCATTATAGTTCAATATTGATTCAAAAATTTATTGGAACAAAGAAAATTTTTGAATTGATATATAGTAAAAATGCCAGTAATGAAAGTATGGAAACATGGAATTCGTTTTCAGACACATTTAACTGTTTGAAGAAGCTGACTCTATTCAATTATAACCACATTTTCTTGTGCCTATGCCTGCGAGTCATTATTTTCAGATATGAATAACATTAAAGCCTCGCTTAGAGACCGTTTTACGAATGACTCCAATTCAGCAAACATTCTACAAAAAGTAACATCTTGCATTCCTATTATAAGTTATTTGCCATCTAATCTGCAACATCAAAAGTCACACTAATGTTACCTTATAATTTGAATTACACATGTAACTAAAACATTTATTACTATGCAGTGCACAAAATGTATTTTTTCATAATAAATAAAGAGTTTTGTGTTATGAGTATTTAGTTTTATTATTTTCCCAATAATCCCTAGTCAAAATTATTTGACGGCACGTCTATACCTCATTAAACATTTCTTTAGAAAAAATGGCACGTTGATCCATAAAGGTTCTCCACCCCTGCCCTAGATCGACCGCTACCATCATGACGCTGAAATCTACCACTGTCCAACCATTCATGTCCGCATGACTTCGACCCATATGACGAGTGATTCTCCGATTTGCACGACCTACCTCTTTCAATCCAATGATATGTGACCTCTTTCAAACTCTGACAATTGCTCGTAATGAGCTCGAATCCTGCTGCAAGGCATTTTTTCAATCGTTGAGAGGTATCCTAAATCGCAATGCAACAGAAATTTTGACCGTCGGATTGAGAACCGCTTCTTATAGACTTTTGCTCAGCGTGCTGTTCCGATGCGCTGTAGCTCACGATATTCTTTCATTGGACACCAAATTTTAATCATTTGCTTCCTCGGTACAAATGTCTTTGCATACGAAATTACATTTCAATCGGCAACTCCTTCTTGGTACGTCGTTTTTCTTTCTTTCTTTCTTTTTTTTTTCGTTATAGAGTGTATATAAAGCTCTTAATAACATCGTATCAATATCTATTCCATTGGTACTTCAGTCGAGTACACAGACTACTTTCATGGGAGGGATTATATATTTTTTAAAAAAAATGTAGATGGAAACATCGAGATGTATTCTTTATACTAAAATTTATAGATCTGTTAGCTTATGAGTATGAGAGTGGTTTGAATCCTCAAGACATCTAAGACTACAAGACTTCTAATAAATCTGCTAAAAGTTCAGTGGATATCTGTGTAAAACATATGTATGCTTCTGAAACTATTTACACACAAATTATCAAGAACTTTCTGAATTTCTTACTAACTTCGAAAAATATACAATTTTTTTATGCTAACAAAGTGTAAAAACTGAACAGATTCTGAACAGTAACAATATTAATTATGAATTTAAAGTCAAGTCGTGCGCTAAGTTTAAAACAGTTACTGAAATTTAAAAAAGAAAAGAAAAAGCCAGTGCTATGATTGTCAGTTGATCTAAACGAAAAAGTCAGACATTTTCCAAAAAAGGTCTTACGTTATTTTAAGTGTTATATTTATATAAATACTATAACTTCGTTAGCAGAGAAATTTAGAATTATAACCTAATATTAAATGCTAAGTAAAGGTGTTTTAAAATATTGAGAGAATTGTGTCCCGCTGCGCCGCAGCAGCGCCATCTACAACGAAGGTTAGCTTGTACGATCGGGATATGTGACCACGCAGAAGTGTGAGTTCATTTTTTAAAATACTTAAATCATTAAGGAATACCAAAGCCAATCTCTACAATATAAATTTTTAAGACAAATGGTAATTACTTTTTAAAGAGTACTAATGCACAGAAAAAAAGACAGTGAAATTTACAAGTGAATAAAGCATAAAATAAAATTTAAGATACGTTTTTTTTTTTCTCAATTTTTTTCTAAGTAGATTTTTCTTAATTCATTAATAAATGTTTTTTTTATAGAAAGAGAGTCAGCTGAATTCTTCACATAAGCAAAATATTTTTTTAGATTTAATTTATCTTATATAAATTATCATTTTCTTCATACCTATACTTCGTGTTAAAATATCAGTAAGAAGTTATCAGATTTGCTTGCCGATCAAACTTCCTCTTATTATCGATAAAAATAGATAAAAGTAGTACTCACGTAGAAACGAAAGTTGCGAAATGAAAACGATATTTTTTTTATATGCTTTAATTCATTTCACAACCTTGGTCTTGAGGTTTAAATATTTCATCTTGCCGCATGGAAGGTAAATTCTTGATGAAATAATTGTTTATTCAAAACAAAAAATTAAAAATATTTTTATCTCTCTCACTTTATATATATTTTAACCGCACTGTATATGAAATGTCGGCATTCTATAGTATGACTAAAGCTGTTTAGGCAAAGTATGAAATAAGGTCATGAAAAGGGCACTATATCAATGACGTACATTTATAAAAAAATACAAATCACATATAAACACAGCCTGATTTTTTTTTTTTTTTTAAATTCTAGTTGTTGTTTTTTTTTGTCTATTTACCTAGTTTTAGAAGGAAAAATTTGATAACTTTATAGATATGAATAAAAAAGGTGAAAAAGTAATAAATGAATGTAAAAAAAGAACATTTTTGGAAGTTTTTTTTTTAATTATTAAAATAGTTTTACCAATAAGCATTAAATCAAAATCAATCAAAGATGATCAATTTTTATGAGAATCAACCATTTCTGGAAGCGCTTAGAGAACTAAGCCTTACTTGTACTTTTAAGCATAACTCAATAATAATTATAATAATAAGACGCAGAAATAAACAAGTAAATAATGATATAAGCCCGTTTGTTTTCAATTCGAAAAAAAATTGTTAACGATCATTGATTTATAATTTCTATTTGAGGGGTCTCAGGGGTGTTAATTTTGTCTCGATAGCTGAAAATATAAACAATTTTCCATTAGTTATAATTCTTTGAGTTTAAATAAAATAAATAGATTCTTTTACACATTATTTGAAAGGAATGAGGTCTCAAAGAAGTATAAAATGTTTAAAACATATAATCATAATTTTAAAAATTATATGCATATGAAAATAAGAAATATTTCTGTCGCAAATATTTTAAGTAAGCTTTACGTTGCGCAGGATATTCTCTAAAATAGCAGCTCTAATTACTAGCAATAAGTTGATTTTTAAAGTTAAATATATCCTTTTTTCACTGTAGCACTTTTATATAAATAGAACAATAAATAATATTTTTTAAAAATAAAAAATTTACATTTTTAATTTTTTTTAAATTTCAATATTTTTAATTTTTTTAAATAAAAAAAAATATTTAATACTAAAATTAGGTAGAGTTTAAAGTGTATGATACATTTTATAATTCTATATTTTATGCATCAAATGCTCTACTATTTTAGAAAATATCATGCGCAACTTAAAATTTACTTAATATTCTTACAGAAAGACTTATAATTTTCATATGCTTATAATTTTTAAAATTATGATTATACAATTAAATATTTTACTCTTTTTGAAACCTCATTCCTTTATTAATAATGTGTAAAAGAATCGAATTATTTAATTTTAACTACATAGCATTATACCTAGTCGAAAATTGTTTATATTTTCTGCTCTCGAGACTAAATTAACACTCCTGAAGAAATAAAATATGAATTTTTTAAATAAATTATATATTTTTCTTTCCATTTTTTTTCTATCACTAACAGTTACCGAAAGCAAAAAAACCTTTTCTTTCCATTTTGAACTGATATTATATTACGGTTCGTTTTATCGCGTACCTGAAAAAAAAACAAATAATAGAACGTAGCAACAGTTTCTACCATCCGAGTTATGTCTACTACTAATCGGGAATTTCCCCGTCGCTTATCTTTCGTCTCTGTGAGACACAGAACGCAGTAAACTATCACAGATCATAACGTTTTGTTAAGATGGTTATACATTTGAGAAAAAGCTGCCGTATTTGATAGGAGCGACGAATCCATGTAGGTATGTGAGTGTTTATTAAGTATCTCAAAACAAATGGATTAGTTTATTTAAAACGAAGGCGTTATCTCGCTAGAATTATTTTGAAACTAAATATGTTCGAAATTGTGCGAAATTGAAAGTAAGCAGTAGAGGAAGTTGCGCGCGCATTCGTGGTAAAATTAACTCGGAAATATTTCTTTCAAATAAACCTGTCCTCTGTGAATAATTATTTAAAAATTTTTTTAAAAAATGTGTAATATTGTTGTTATTATTACCGGATATTGAAATAGCGTGTTGATAAGTTTTTGCTAGATTTATGAATTGCTTTAATGCTATGTAAATTCAATATAGAATGTTTTTTTTTCTGAGAAAAAACATGTTTTTGTAATAAAATATTTTGTGTTAAAGAATATATACAGTGTTGATAGTAGATTTTGAGTTTGCAACTGTAATTTATTGTTAGCATTAAATTTTTATGAATACATGTATATAATTTTTCCTATAAATCGATATTTAAATTGGTTTCTTCATGTAGAAAAATTTTTAAAACATTTCACATTTTTTTTTAAGTACTAAAAAAAAAGTGTTCTTACATTCAAGTTTTTATTCATTTTTTATATAACATTTGTGATTTACTTTTCAAATTTTTTTTAAAAAAAACATGTAACCCCCCCAACACGGATTTCGCTCTAACATGGTTTAAAAATTAGAAATATCTCCGTATAATTCAGATTCACTATAATCAGTATTGGTTAAAACTGGCATGCAACATGACATGTAATAAAAATAAAAGAGAAATTGATCAAATTTCAAATAAGGGAAATCCCCGTACAACAGCACGCGATAAAGATTTTTCTCTCAGGTGTGAAAAACATACTTGTGAGTGGACTTTTTCTATTCAGCGCGTGTGCACTACCACATTTACCTGCAGAATTTTCGTGAGTTATTAATACTTAAGAGTACCATGACATGCTCGAAAGAGTGAAATTCCAAAATAAGACTTTTTGTTTATGGGACATTTATCTTTAAAAATTTCCAATAGAACTTAGATTTTTTTTTTTTGTGATCTTAATAAATATATTTTAATCATTCTGTAAAAATAAAAATATGATTTTTAGTTTAAAAAAATAGAATTCTGTTTAATTTAAGTTGGACATAATTTTTGAGATCTCATAATACATGCTTATCTTTAGGTACCATTTTTTTAAAAAGGTATCTCTTAAATATGCAAAATATTTTTGGTACATATATAAAACAATACACAAAATCTAGTAAACCTATTTTTTAAGTAAAATCTTAAGATAGTTTCTTTAAAAAAAAATTTA
>BMAV01026325.1:138557-162323 GCA_019973955.1 Trichonephila inaurata madagascariensis | reverse complement strand
TTTTTTTTTTTTTTTACTTATAAAACTATTTTTTAAACTAAGCTACTTCGCGGAGAAAAAAAAAGGTTCACTGTATGCACAGGTATCCCATATAGAAGTATAAAAATTTTGGAACCATATCGTGCATTATTTTTTTTAAACGTACCTAAAAGCAAAAAATTATGCTTTGGAGAAAAAGTGAAAGAACTAAACATTTGTAAACTTTTGTTTACATTTTTGTCACAATTACGTTTTTCATATTTTAAGGTTATTTTATCAACGAACATATAAGTGTTGTTCATTTTTAGATTCAGAAAAATATACGCTATTTTTTAATATTAAAATTGAAAAATCGATTTTTTGAATGTGTATGATGTCCTGGTTATCTTAAGTTCATGTTAAAATTTTAAGTGTGTCTTTCTGATGGCTTTCTAGATTAAAAATGTTCCAGTAAGTTGTATTCAAACTTTTTGTAAAATTATTATTATTATTTTATTTTTATGAATTAATTTGTAGTCCTAAGAGCTATGTCTAGCGAACATAAAAAAATGTCTCTTAAAAGATAATCAGTGAGTGTTAATAGTGCTTATATTATATACAGTGGCGTAACGAAGAATATTAGGCCCCAAGTCAGATTTTAGGTCGGATCTTACAGAGGATACATACTTGGTGTCAGTCAGACCTTGAGCCCCTTAGAATCCTTCCCCCTCCCGTGCTGCGAGGGTTTCGGGGATGTCGTTACACCTCTGCTTATATATATATTTATAGAAAGAGTGATAACGAAGAAAACACTTTTTAATGCACATTAATATGTAATACTTTTTAAGTGAGTGACAGTTGTATTAACGTTGCACTTACTGGCAACAAGAGGGTCATTAGCCACGGACCTCGTAATTTTGAACCTCAATCAAGTGACGAGGACGACACCTGAGCTGACGCCCCTCTCCTAACCACCACACCAAAGGGATTACTTAATAAAATTTTATTTAGGATATTTATCTCAATTATAAATCAATGTCATATATTTACTTATATATATCAAAATTATAAAAAAAATTAGTTTTGGAATTTAATGAGTATGTAAAGAAAAATCCGAAAATTCATGGGATATTAAAAACAATAATGTATAAAATAACAATATGTATAAATCATAATAATGTAAAATAATAGTAATATTTAATCAGTTAAGGTTGGTGTGTGTTGATAATTGTGTCTTCAAAATTTTACTATAATTCCAAACAATTTTAAGGAAATTTTTTATTTGTTTATATATTTTTTTTATTTACTTATTTGTATTTTCTGGATAAATATATTATTTTAAATATTATATATTCCATCTCTTTAAGTTTTCACTTACTATGTTTAACAACCAAACAACTTAGCTTAAACCAAATTACTAAAGCTTATTGTCAGTTTCTCATTTATAACATGCTGAACAAGACTGCAGCGATGATTAAAGACGAAAGAGGGGACAAAAAAAAAAAAAAAAAAACCTCAAATACAAACAAACAAAAATATTAACTTTACACAAGGATAAACTTGACGAATCCCTCTAAGACTGGGTAGGAAACTCTAGGATTCGGTATACTAAAGATCTCATTCCGAAATTGAATTGATAAAGGCTTGGCTGTTTTTAACTTCCCTATGCTTTAGCAGCACAGGACGTGTTGGCTTTAGGCCAGGGATGCCGAACCTTTTTGAAACGTGGGTCAAATTTCGTTCATATTTTTTTTAGTACTAGCGCGTGGGTCACTTATGACCATTTGCATCAGAGTTAAGTTTAAAAATTTTTAACCGAGCATTTTTAAAACTAAACATTTTTAATATTCAATCGGCTTAACGAGTAAAAAAGGACGTTATGGAAGTTTCTTTCTACAAACAAAACCTTACTAAAGTGCATTTTATCCGAAGAGAGTGCTTTTTAAATATGGTTATTAGCTTTGGTTTTCGATTTTTTTCAACAAGCAAAATGTGAGTAAAATTATACACTTTACTTGATATTTTGCAAACACTTTTGCTTTATTTCAAATACTACATACTTTCAAATACATTTGTTGTCATTTGCATAACTTTGGAACTCTTAACGATCGAATTGAAGGTTATAGACAGCGTTTAAATGGCTTTTGTGTGAACGTGCTTGAAAAAATTTAAGGTATCCGACTACGTTCGGAACCGTGATTTTGCAAAAGCGTATAAATAAATACTATTTATGATATTTAGTGTCACTTAGATTAGAAAATGTATATAGAATTGATTTAAGAATAGTATTACGATTAGAAAATGTATATAAAATTGTTTTAAGAATAGTATTACAATAAAAAATTATTTAAGTACAATATTTTAACAATAAAATGAACATAGAATGACCCATTTTCAAAATATTCTCCTTTTGTGAAAAATGCTTCTATTATAATAATATTTTGCCTGTATATAGTTGAGACCTCTGTACAGAGGCTCAACTAGAATTTTTGAAATATATAACTTAGAAGTGGGTTTATCTATGTCTTACGACAACAAAGGGGAGAAATTTTAAGAAAAAAACGCAGATAATTATTTCAATTGGTTGTAACTCTGAAAATAATGTGAATTTTTCAAAATTCATGGTTGAGCCTCTGTACAGAGGTCTGAGCTATATACAGGCAAAGTATTATTATAATAGAAGCATTTTTGACAATAGGAGAACATTTTGAAAAAAAAATTATTCTGAGTTAATTTTTTGCCGAAATATTGTATTTAAGTAATTTTTTTTTTTTTTTTTTGTCAAAATGTGTCCTTAAAACAATTTTATACATGTAGTCTAATCGAAGTGACACTAAATATCATGAAAATTATCCATTTATGCGCTTTTTTTAAAATCACGGTTCCGAACGTAGTCAGGTACCTTAAACAGAATATAAATAATCCACATAAATTAGAAAATCTAAATAAATCCGCGTAAGCAAACAAGTGGTTGCTTAGCATTCGTTTGTCAGTTAAAAAGCTTGCGAGGGTGAGTGTCTGACCCACGGGTCATAGGTTTGTCATCACTATTTCACTTTCGCAATCACTTCAAATTGTTAACTCCCCCCCGCTTGCCACTCTATTTCCAGAGAGCACTCCTTTCTTCAGTTTTTAAATTGCCAGGTTTGAATTGGGAGGAATTTTCTCTTACTTAGTTTTTGCTCTTTGGAGAGTCTTTTCATTATCAACCACCTGCGAACCCACCGTGTTCTAAACTGGCATCCACAAGGAAAGGACAGTGACATGATTTGGCCACTCTTGTCCATTTCTTACCTTATGGCATCATGGACCACCCACGCATCCTTTTGTAAATTAGTATAGAAAATTAATGAAATCGCTTGCAATTACAGTATAGAGCAGGGATGGCGAACCAGTGGCACGCGACACAATATTTTGGGTACGCCAGCGATGAAAATGGTTTGCATTTTATTTCAAAATTACAAAACTCACTATGAAATATGACGAACAAACGCGAATGATCGTTTGTGGGGTGGCGAGAGGCACACTCGTTTGTTATGTCTCTTAGCCATTGCCTTAGTTATGTCTTCGACTACAGCTGCTTATGATGAATGTTTGTCTAAGACATAGTAGCATAGTCAATTTCGTCGACACAACTGTATTTTAAAGTTTATCTGTGTTATATTTAAGATTTTTAACTGTTATTTTTTTTTTGACATGGCTAGTTTAGCAAAAGAACAAAAAGTGCAAGATAGTAAATTTTCAAACAAAGAATCTAGAAATATGGCATGATTAGTGAAGGCGACAAAGCGGTGTGTGTTTTATGTTCTGGAACAGTGGTATGAAGAACATTTTCTGTAAAACGGCATTTTGAGACAAATCACAAATCCTCCTGTCAAAACAGTGAACCCAGTGGCGCACACAAGGGAGGAGGGGTCCTGGGGTCCGGACCCCCCCCAAAAAAAACCCTTGATTTTTTTCCGATGGGTTATAATTCTAAGTATATAATACGTAAAATTTAATTGTTTGCTATTAATGATTAATTTTATTAATTAATGCTAATTATTTATTCAATAATTAGTTTTTTACTGTGTTTTGCTCCTGAAAATCGACAAAATCAAAAATAGCATGATACAAGAACAGTGAACTTTCAACCTCGCCCCCCCCCCCCCTTGAAAAATTCCTGTGTGCGCTACTGAGTGAACCACAGCAAAAATAATTGCTTAGAAACCATTGGGAAGATGACTCCAATTCAGCATGCAGTTTACTAAAAGTAACATCTTATAATCCTAATACAAGTTATTTATCATCCACACAATCTGCAAAAATAGAAGTCATACTGTTACTTAATTTAAATTGAAATGTATAAATAAGACATTTACAACTATACAGTGCAAAGTTATTTTTTCGTAGTAAATACAAAAGAGTGTTGAGTTGTTAGTATAAGTTTTATTATTTTCCCAATAATCACAAGTCAAAATTATTTGACGGCACGTCTTTACCTCCTTAAACACTTCTTTAGAAAAAAGGGCACGTTGATCCATAAAGGTTCGCCACCCCTGGTATAGAGTATACATTATCATATGAATTGTTTTCAACTTGTTAATTATCATTTTAGACATCCTTATTCTTTGTTGAGTCACTGTCATTGTTCTGGTACAACAAAGCTTTTATTCGAGCTTTGATCACTGCAAAATCTTTAATAACATCATTGTAATCAATTTCTATGGTAATATCATTTTAAGTGCATAGCAACATCAAACTGCTAAGTTTTTAACTTTCCATGATGCCGCGGTAGCCTAGTGGGCAAGGTAACGGACTCTTGGTTGGTGTGTCATGAGTTCGAGTCCAGTACGACTGAAGACCCGCCGTGTAGAGCAGCGATGCACGTTAAATCTGTCGAGAGCTCATACGTCCTCCAATTGGTGTGGTCTGGTCGTTCGGAGAGGGAGGGTGCCAACTCAGGTGTCGTCCTCGTCACTTGACCATGGTTCAAAATTACGAGTTCCTTTGCCAAAAGCCCTCGTGTAGCTGAACAAAGCGACTTTAACTTTCCATAAGTAGATCTCATTTCATTCTTTACTCGCTTAAGCGCAGAAATGTTTCTCTCATGGTAGTACGTTCACTGTGTAAATTTAATTTCTTCTCTCTCGTTCTCCGCCCACAAATTTTTTGCGCTGTAGGCACGCGTCTAGTGTGCCTAAGCAGAAAAGCGAGTCTAGATAAAGGTGTTGTTAGCACAGCAAATCACTAACACTAATATAATTGAAAAGAATGTATTATTTAAGTCACTTAAGCTTTTTGTGATTGAAAGCTCATCAAACACACGCTATCGCGATCGAATACTGTCGGACTAGCAGCAGTTCAATCCCATTCTTATGTTTTAACTCAATATTCATTGTATTTCAATGCATTTCTTATACAGGGTGTCCCTGAATGCCGTGTACAAAATCGGAGGGGAGGTAAAGGTCATCGTAAGGAGCCATAATTACCTAAGAAAGCATGGGCGGAAAGCGATAGTTAGCGCTATACGTGAGTTTGCAAGGCCGGCACATGTGGTTTCCTCATTTCAGACATGGACAGCGTGCGGTGAACATGAATTGTTATACGAACGCCGAGTTGGCGGATTTCCACTTCATCTATCTTTCCAATGAAAATAGACGTGCTGCTGTTTGGTTGTATTGCGAAAGATATCCAACGAGGCAGCAACCGAATCATCAAATGTTTGCTTCGGTGCATTAAAACTTGGCGGAATATGGATCTTTCAGAGCCAGGATTGACGACACGCCAGCCAACTTTGGAATTGACCTGGTGGCACGAATATCTATCGCTGCTGCTACGATCCGTGAAACGCCTGGTATTTTCGAACATGTCCGCCAATTCATGCCGTGTCGGTGTCGTTGTTGTGCGTGCATATATACCAATGGCAACAATTTCAAACACCTCTTATGATGCTTTAATGTCATATTTTTAATTTATTAATGTTTTTTCGTTTTTGTAATAAAGCGTTTTACACAACATTCTGTATTGTTGACTAACTGTCTTTGTGTTTCTTTATCTCGTTAGGGTTACGTTTCCGTCCATGCTTTCCGATGTAATTGTGGCTCTTCAGGATATTCGCTACCTCCCCTCCGAGTTTGTACTCGGCATTCGGGGACACCCTGTAGTTAGGTTCATCACGTTTTCCTTCTAAGGCGGCAGTTAAATTTTGTAACAGCATAAAAAAAAAAAAAAAAATTAAAAAAAAAAAGTAAAATGAAAAAAAAATTTTTAAGTCAACTCCTACTTAGATCAACAAAGAAAAATTTTATTTTAGAACTTTTTATTAAATAATTACAATTAATATAAATATGTATATACATATGACGGAATCACAACATTAAGTGGTAATTAATTTTTATTAATTATCATTAAAGTATCGTATTGTCATCCAAAACAACCGTGTACATAAAATTTCTGTTCAACTGAATGCTTTAAAACGTGAGAAAAAAACCTTTTCAAGTTTTGACACAAGTCGCCAAAATGATGCCAAATGGCTGTATTTGTATAATTTTTTAATTAATTAGTTTTAAATCAATTAATTTTTATTAATTATAATTAAATTATTGTATTGTCATCCAAAATAATCATGTATATAAAATTTCAGCTCAATTGAGCGCTTTAAAATTATTTTATTAACGATTGAAAATTCCACCAAGATAAATAAATAAATATAGAGAGAGTGTGCGCTAAGAGTAGGAATTGAAAAAAAAATACCAAGTTAGTTTTAAAAGAGAAATCCCTCTAGAGATGCCCGCTACAAACCTCTAAGTCTACTTAGTTCTTTTGTAATATACGTTACGATGCGCTTACATGGTAGGAGGGATTTTTTAATGGGAAAACACTAATTCTAAATTGTAGATTTAGAATTTATAATAACATATTTCATATAAATCTACCCTCCTGGTGAAAAATTTTTTTTAATGTTCATTTTACAAGTCATTGATAGTTTTGTTTGTTTTTTTTCTTCTTCTGTCGAATAAAAATGTGCATACCTAACTTTCTAAATTTCACCGCCTAAGTGCCTTGAAATGTTTTTGTTTATCAGAAGATTCTGTAAAACCGTCTCATGCAGTTTTCAATGCAGATTCCTGCTTCGTAATCCGTAAAACAGGCAGAGTTTTTTCTTGAATATCAAAATAAATATCAGAAAAAAGAACATACTTATTCTTATGCATTTTTTTTTTTCAATTTTTCTTAAGTATCTAAGTGGCATTGGTTAAAAAAACAAAGGTAGAAATCAAATTAATTCAGAAAGTTTGGACAAGTGTCATAATTTATCTGTGCCTGCATATTGTCGGCCTAATGATACAGGAGTGCTACGCGCCAAGTTGTTTATGTTCGCAAAAATGGGCTTAACATTACAATATGTGGTTACCTAGATATTTTTATCGTGTGGTAATGTGGCTCTACCATGGGGATAATATATATTACAGTTAATTGTTATTGTTTTTTTCCCCCGTGGTTGTCCTATTAATTTCAGACGACTTTAATTCGGTTACTTTAAAATTTTAACCATTTAGATTGCATTTGTTCTTCAAGCTACTATTTCAGTCTTCTGTTGTATTTTGTGCTTTTTTCGAATATTAATATTTCTAATATTATTGGTGAATAGCAGGATATTTTTCATAAGAATGAGTGCTGTACATTTAATTATTGCTATAAATCGTACATTTCTACTTTATTTTACTTTTTAATACTGCTTTATTGAACGTTTCTTATTCTACGAAATTCATTGAAGGAACTCGTAATTTTTGGACTATTGAAAGTTATTAGCTCTTATTATAAAAAATTGATATTCATTATTAATTTTAATACATGTTATGCAATTATTTTATTTGTAATATAATATAATAGTTATTATATATAATAATTGCTCACTTCACTTCTGTCGTGCAGTCTTAAGCATACACACATTTTTTTCTTCTATTTTTCAAATGCATCTGACAAATAATACAATTTTAAAAGTATTTATTTATTGTGAAAAAAGGTAGCCAAAAGGAAAAATTTGTATGTTTCAAAATATTCTGAAAAATATATTTGTAAAATGTGTGTGAGAACAATTGATCTTTCAACTCTAATTATCCTTATGTTTTTACATTTCTGCTTATATGACTAGTAAAGACTCGGAATTTTATGAAATTTAATGATTTTAATAGTGAAAGGGAGTACCAAAACACAGCATTGAAATCTGGTGATATGTTTTAATTACCTTTATTTTCTCATAGGTTATACAACTGAATAAAAAATATGCTTTTTTTTATATAATCAGCTTTAACTTTTAATACACATCTTTCATTCTCTTGATGCCGTTATACTCTTTGAATTTACAGTTACATTTACTTCGGCTTTACTTCCCTTTCGAAAAAATTCGTTTACTTACAGATAAATGTCATCACAACGAGTAGTATTCCAAAAGAAGATAAAACAGCTAGGTTTTATGTATAGTTTTTAAAACAAATTTCTTACATTAAAAGATATTAGTTTCAAGTTAAAAATACCATTATGTTTCATCCACAAGAATCACAAATTCTGACTTATTAGCTTAGTAATGAATTGTTCGAATTTAAAGTTACTCAGCTTTTGAAATTCTTCTTCAAACAATATCATTCAATTAAAGGGGAATTTTATGAGTTTTTTATATAGTTAAATATATTCGGGGTATTTTTATTGCAGCAAATAACAACGAGATTTATAACACATAGCAGGATTTCCCAACCTTTGGTCCGGCGGTGAGGAAAAAATTGGTTCGATCCTCGGAAATCTGTACTTGTTCACGTTGAAAAAATTTTCTTGTTCAAATAATTACGTATATTAAAATTTTGTACTATATTTTTTTGCGTTAACGTCATGATTTTAGGATCTAGAACCCATAACTTTGTCTTTGAAGACTGGCAACACTGAAGTGTGCACATATTTGTCACATCTTGCATTTCTTTTAAAAAAAGAAATTGAGCAGAAGGCCTTTAGCAAAGAAAGGGTAGCGATAACTCTACCAATCAGAAAAGTAAAATGTGCTCAGCTGTGTAAATGAAACAGTAGTTCTCGCGTTTTGCTCTGTACGCATGTCCTTTAAAGCCGGTGCATTTATAATGTTGAGCTCTCCAAATGTGCTAGTTTTGTGTACTGGATATTTCGGTCTGCGTTGAGAATTGTAAAGTGTGTACTAATAGTCGACTGTAAACATTTTTACCAGTTCTGGCAAGTATAAAAGCAAATTAAGTGATTGATTTAATATTTATGCAGGCGTTAAAAAAAAAAGTAATTTTAGCCCTGTGACGGCTCTATCCGTGATCGTCTTACTAACTAGGGATGGCGATTTTTTTCCGAAAAAGATCGATTTTTTAAATTGATTCTAATCGTAACCTGATGAACGATTCACAAAAAAATCGAGATCTAAAAGATCAATTTCTAAAAAAAAATCGATTTTTTTTAAGTCTGCATTTACAATGTAAACATAAATCCATTTTATGAAAAACAAGAAAGATACCATAAAAAAACGATTTCTTATCAGTAAAATCAATGAATTTCTTAGTTCAGGGAATTCGACAATTACAATTAATTTTATTACCATATCAAGGTATAAAAGAAGACGTTTATTTTCTAAATGTATTTGTTACATTAAAAAGTTTAGAAAATAGATAAAACAGCTTATAGTCCCCAATGCTTAATATCTAAGCTTTTTAAAAACAACAGTCTGTCAAGTCTACAGGGATCCAAGCGGTTCCGCTCATGACTTGCGATGTTGCCGGCAATGGAAAAAAGGCACTCACAAGGAACAGATGATCCAACGATACTCATATACATCATGGCTATTGAGTGAATGTGATGATAGAGTTTTTCTGTCCTTGCAGTAAAGTATAGGATCAGGTGCACAACTGCCTGCGATAAATAGTGTTTAAATTCTTCGTTTAAGCCCTGGCATTCCGGTGCATTTAACTAATTATAAATAATTTTATGGTTTTTACCATAAAGAGAAAAATCGAATATCGATTTTCTAGGATAGAATATCGATTAAGTGCTATATATGGATTTAAAAAAATCGATTTTTTTGGCTCGATTAATCGATTTCAGATCGCCGTCCCTATTACTAACTGTGCTCTTGTGGAATTTTTGGTCCTTAAAAAATTATTGTATTTGAAAGCTTCCTCCAAAGAAGAAAACGTGAACATGCAAATTATGACTGCTATATATAGTCTAAGCTTTCAGGTTGGAGAGATATATATAAGGTAGACCGCTAGCGGAGCAGTGATTAATCAAATTTAAAGTGTGACGCAGGTATTTAGTATTGTTAATTGTAGTAATGAAGGTGACGATCTGTCACTTAATCTTTAATCTAGATTAGATCGCTAGAAAGCCAGAATAATTGAATTGAAATAAGTGTTACAAGTAATTGAAGTCTTCTAATATCTCGCGTACTGGTGACTTGTGTTTATATTGATTAATTGGGTGCATATCTGATTGATCGAACTTGTGTTGTGGTTTGTGCTGTAAATAAATTAAGTGATTTTGTGAATAGGGCTAGTCTTCCTTCCCTTTCTCCTACACCTTTAGGCGCGAAGGCGAGACTCTTACAGCCCTTAATAATATGAGCCGTAAACAAAGCTCTGACTACTGAAATTTTTTTTAAACCAGTTCAACAAAAATCAACTGAAAGCCATTGAAAACTAATATGCTCATCAAAAAAAAGTAAAAATATTTTATTAGGTATTACAATCATGGAAAATTTAAACTATATTCTTTGACCCAACAGACATACGAAAAGGTAGGGCACAGATACATCTTTTCACGATAAGGTTTTGTAAATTATACTATGAAACCATCAAAAATCTAACAACATTTGAAATCCAAACATTACTACCTGGAAAATAAAACCATGTGCATATTGGAACATAAAAAAAATTCAGAAAAAGGATTAAAAAACCGAAAACATTTAAACAAAAAAGTTTTCAGTATAAGTCAAATAAAATACCAGCTGCCCTTTGGATTGTAAGAACCAAAAAACTTTCGTTATACTGGGTTAAAATGTTTTCTGTAATAGGAGTTTGCTTAGAAATGTTTTGATTCTCTGTGTTGCTGATAAAATCAAATCAATTATTTTATCTAATCATAGTTAAAATGAAAATTGAAACAATATCAGAGGATGTGGAATACCAGTTTATACACAAGATAAAGGAATCAAGATATTTTGCAATACGAATTGATAAATCAAGCAACATTTCTAAAATGAGCCGTATTAGTTTGATTAGTCAGATATATTGATTTTAATTTGGGAAGAATTATTTCTTCTGTAAAATTGATTTCATACACGACATGGGGAATTCTAAACGTACTTAACTTTTTAGTTTTTTGCACTAGAGCGTCCGGCATTTCGATTACCCTTAAACGTCCACCGTTTAATTATCTTAAATTATGACCTTTTATATGATAAAAAACTGTAACAAAACAAATTACTTAATCTTGTAAAATTGAATAAAACAATAATATTCCTAAATATTAGTATAATAATCAAAATCGTTAGTTTTCTGAGAATGTGAATTTTTTCATCATTATTTATCATTTTAATGCATAATATTCCGTACATACCTCATTTTCAATGATATTCAATTTTTCCTGTACATATTTTCCATACTCCATTTTCATGCACGAAACACGCATTTTTTTAGTTATATTTTCATTACACTCTTTTATTCTGCCCTTTTTGCGTTTCTGTGAATTTTGTAATTCCTTTAAATTCAGTATTTACCTGATTGTTCTAAGTTCTTGCGCTTACGTTATTTTAACGTAATAGCAGATAACCTAATGCTATGTAACGAAACACTTAGACGCAACGATTTTAGTTTAACTGATTCATTTTCGCTGTGTACCCAATAAGCATTCAAAGTCAAGTAAAGGGGCGATATTACTTCTGGAAGTTTGTTTTATTAATGGCATCTCCTTGAAGAACTATCTTTTGCTTAACTACAGCTACATATAATGATAAATAACCCTGGTGTTAAAATGACACCAGTGGACGTTCTGGGTATATTTCGTTGTAAAATCTCTCCTAATTAATCTAGTACCACAAAACTTTTTCTGCGGAATCAGCATGGAAAATGATTAAAAGCCGCGAGAAATTTTCAAAATCACGTCAAAAATGCGAAAAGGAAAACAAACTAAACAGGCTCATGAGTCCAATCGATTCCGACAGACGTTCTAGTGTTAAGCAGTCTTTAGAATTGGAGGAACTATACTTAAATGCGTGTACCGATAAAGTGGCTAATATGATTGGCAAACATTGTGACATCACAAAAAGAATTCAGCAAGTATCATATTCTGATTTACTAATTATATCCAATATATAATTCACAAAGAATATTAGCTAATAGTCTATCCACAGAATTAAAATTATAAATTTATTAAAAAAAAGCCTATATTATGGTATTCTAATGAAAATACATTGTTAGTCAAGGTTACTACTCGTATCCCCTTGGGTTTTTTTTGTGTGTTTTTTTTTAAAATTATTATTCATTTATTTTTCTACGAAAATACTTTTCCAACCTAAGAGAAATTATACATAAATACATCTAACTAAACAAAATGCATTAAGCATAGGAATTACATTTTTATTTAATATTTAATGTGGTAAGCTATAAAACAAGCAAAACATATTTTCTAACGATTTCTTCAAAATGCATTCTTATGTTATGTCTATGAGTGTCATATGTTTAAAGTTAAATTTTTATAAAGTTTATTTTATATTAATAATAACTTTATTTTAATTTCTTACAGAATACTTCCAGGTTCACTAGGAAAACGCAACTATATTGAAGTCATATTTAAAATAAATGCGAAAAAGCCAGATTGTTATAGTTTCACAGTCTAGACAGATTTACAATGGAGGATGAAAAGTCTTTTTCGTATATTTGGAGCCCCAGAGATGATAAAGACAGAACTTTCAAGAGTGGAAGTTTTAACAAATTTAAAACTTCTCATAGATCAAATAATGATAAGAAAGATGCTTGGGATTCAAGTAATGTACAGAATTATTTCAAAAATGAAGATGAATATTTATCTGATGAGTCCCTAGACAAATATAATTCTGAAACATTTGGAAATTTTGACGCCATCCCTGAAGAATTTAGACCCAATGGGAAAGGGACAAATCTATTTAAGGTACAAACATCCCCTAAAAAGGAAGCTGTAAATATTACGTCTGAAACAAAATCAAATTTTGGTTTGCCTTTTGACAATCAGCCTAATGGAACGGGGGAAAAGGTCAAAGGTACTGATCGCCATAGCTTATTTGCTTCTTATAAAAAAGCATGCAATAATTTTAATTCTGGTCGAGGAAAATCAGAAAGCCAAGACAATCAACAGAAAAAGGAGTTCTTTTTTACTTCAGAAAACTCTGAAAAACGAGAAAGGTTTAATGAGAAATACTTTTACAATTATGAGTCGCAAAAACGGTCACATTTCGATAAGGACACATTGTTTGTCAAGGAAGAGGTAAAAGCTGAAAGAAGAAAAAATTTTAGAGATACTGAAAACCCAAGTCCAAAATATACACCAAATATAACAGCTAAAAAACTGGAGGAAACAACAAATGAACCAATGAGCAGGGGAAATGGCCGTCAAAAATTCACCAAGAAAATCACTATTGAAAAGTGTGTAAGCTGGAAAGATGATTTGTGCAAATTTCAAATACCCAACAGAAAACCAAATTTTTCATACAAATTCACATCTGAAATCACTTCTGATGAATATTTGCCTTCGGATTCCAGATTTCCTGTTACAAAAGAGGAACAAACGCCTCATAAATTTAAGACAAAACATCACTTCTACAGTGGTGAAGAAAATTTGGATTCCAAATCTGATACAGATTCCCTAAAGCAGCCAGGTAAAAGTAGTAAGGATAAGAAATCATTTTCTCATGGTGCTAACAAATCAAAAGTAATGCAATCTAGGAATCTTAATACAGAAAGTCGCGTGAGATTTTCAAACACTGGAAACAATATTAAAACGAAGAATTACCCGTTCCGGAATGCAAATCCTAGGATCCCAGTTATAAGACATGAAGTCAAAGTCATTCATGTAAATGCACCTTCACACATTCGTAAAACTTATCCTGACACTCGTCGAGTAAATAATCAGAAAAAGTTTGAAGGAAAAAGTTACCAACACAGAAAGGCAAATGAAGCTACAAAGAAATATCCGATAAAAGGTAACATAAAATGGAATGCTAATTATTCTGAGTCTACAGAAAATTTAAATATTTCAAATGACAGTGAAATAAATAAGAAAAGTAAAGTCGATGAATTTCAGAAAAAGGAATCCACTACTACTTATGAGGTCATGGAAAAAATGGAAAGTCTCTCACTGGAAAAGAAGATACCAAATTCTACTCAATCAACACCTAAAACAGGTGATGTAAATTTATTGATTTCTTATGGAAAAGACATATCAGATATCATAGTTGGAAGCTATGTAGCTTTGAACACATTATTGGCAATTTATGACAAATGGTTCCAGCATCGGCTCCAAACAATGACTTTATTCGATGAGCTGGAAAAGAATCTATCTCAATATAGCAACAGAAATAAGATGATAAAAGATATTGCTGCACTAATTAATGCTAGTACAAATGTATTGCATTTCGTCCCTAATCCAACAGTTGCTCTTACAGGAAAAATCGTGGCATCTCTAAGCAGTATCGTATCACAACTATTTTCATCATCACCAAAAATGAAAAACTATGTTCTGAACGATTTTGAATTGAGATTATGTCTACAGGAAGATGTAGATTCAACATCTGAGATTTACATGCACTGTATGCAATGTAATCATCAGTTCCAAGATGCATGTAAGTTAATTGAGGAATTTCACTACAGCATTCAAAATGGAGGCCTGAAAGAGTATGTTAAAGTTCTTGATACTGGATTTTTGAAAGAGATGTCGGAATTTAATCCTAAATCTCCTGATGTTTATTACAGAAGACTAGAAAGATGCTATGGGAAGCTTTTCAAAAATCAAGCCACTGATGTTGACGAGGCGTTTTGCAGAGCTTTTGAAGATTGGCCAGAAGCCATAACAGTCATTAGTTTATTGCCTAACAGATTTAACATGGAATCTTGGGACTGTTCAGCTGTTGTTAGAGCTTGGGAAGAAATCTATGAACTTTTTCTTGATGAAAATTCTCTCATCAGTGATGTGTTAAAAAAAATTCAGGATTGCATTTTACTTCTGATAAAGGAACGTAGTGTTATGGAAAAGTATGCTGCTATCTTGCAAAAGCGATTGTAAAAAAATTAATTCGAATTGCAATTGAAACTAGTGTGATTTCATTATGTTGAAAGACTGTTGAGTGTATATATTTGCTATGTATATCGTGTAAATTATTTAGATTAGCTCACATATAGTTAAAATTATGTAGTGCAAATACTCAAATGTTATTGTCGCTAAGAAATGATTCAGAAATGCTAAATAAAATGTTCATTAAGGATTTGAAAAGAACAAAATTAGTGTTATATGTAATAAATACAAATTATTACACCAAAAATTATAATCTTAATTTAAATTTTATTCGGACAAGAAGTATCCATGTATATGTGAGGGTTTAAAATTATTTATACAATGTTTCGTTTCTCTGCAAGAAATTCGGATTAAAATATTCTTTCTGTTTCAGAAAAATTCAGATTTTTTTGTTGCAGAAATATTTTAATAAACGCATCAGGTTTTCTTCTAAGCCTTCTGGAGTCGTAAAATGATAAGGAATTGAGAAAATTTAATATCAGGATGCATTTGAGTCTAGATCATTTTCTTTCTTTAAATGGATGTAAATCTTTTATTGGCAGCTTTAAATAGTTGATATAAAGTTTGAGTATCACAATTTTTTTTCATACGAAAAACATTCAACAGAATGCCGTCATCAGAAATATGTCCTCCCACCTTCTGGTCTAAAAATTGAAAGGGGGGGGGGGAAGGACACAAGACCCGTCTGACAAGAGAGAAGTGAAAGAAATTTCGAAAAGGGTTAATGAATTTTAATGATATAAATATAAAAATTACTATGAAATAGTGAAGTCGAGAGGAGAAGGAAAGGGAAAAATTCCTCGGGGAAAAAGAAGGAAAGCATAAAATCTAAAAAAAGAAAAAAAACACAAGGTTGTGCAGCTAAAATACTTGTATTTGTGATTATATTATGCAATTTTGCAAGCTCTTTTAGAAATATACAAAATGAGTTTTGCGTGTAATTTAAAAACGGTTTTTAAGTCACATAGATGCACTTAAATGTCACAAACTATGCATGTTTCGTTGATCAGAATAACTGTATTCCGTGTATAGAACTGAATGATAAAAATTTATATTCGTATATACTTACTCATAAAAGCTGTAAAATTTTCAATTTCGTGAGCATGAGCTATAATTATCAATCACATTTAGGGAAATTCCTAGAAATAGAAAATATAATGCTTACGAAATGATTAAAATAGTATCGAAAGGTTATCTCCTTCAGTTACTATTTTTCATAAGCACGCAGTCGTCAAAACTTCAATATTTATCAGCATCTTTTATCATTATGAGATTCTACTGTCTGTTCCTCGTGCAAAATATGAAATTTGTAAAAGCAGCATAAAATCGACTACTTAATTATGAATTGGAACTTATTCTGAATATTTTTTTTCAAGCACAACATATCTAGCTTTATTAAGAACAGTGTAAACGACTTAATAACTTATGAGAACCAAGAAAACAGAGAATTATACTGTTACATTGATGATTATAGATAGTCCAGACTATTGTTTTCAACAACGGTGTTAAATAAGAATGTATGATGGAAAAAAAAATGTAGTGAAAGAAAAGGCTTAAATTTGAGAAGAATTTAAGTTTCAAAAATCTGTTTCTTAAAAATCTAATTTTCAAATACATTTAATTTGGTGGGTCATTTAAAAAAAAGTGTTCGAGTAAATACTTTGCGAAAAGCAACGACACAGTGTACAATCGTTTCAAATGTATTTCATAACAATTAAAACATGTTAAAACTTAATACGTTCATTTGTTTATGGTATAAACTTTTAAAAAAACCTTCAGACATTTAAGACCAGTTGGAAATTTTTTTTGGAAAGTATTAAAAAAAAAAAGAATTCCTTGTGTAAGGCAGACGGTACGCACATCAATATGAGCCCAAGTGTTTTAAAATGTTAAAAAAAATGCCTTTAATAAAACTTGAAAAATTGGAATAATATGATGCTCCTTCAATGAGTTCCTTTTAAGAAAATTTAACTTTTTAAAAAAATATATTTTCTATTGGTTAAGCTGAAAAGTTTTTTCTACTGTTAGCTGGGTACAATATTTTACTTGTAAGGCGAAATATTTTGTTTTTAAACTCAATTTCCTTTGAATTAAATTTTTGTTATAATTACAGAAAAATTGATAAAGATGGTGAGAAATTTCATGATAAAACATCCATCAAAATATGTAAAATGAACAAAACATTTTCTTATAAAATCACTACCGTAAAGTATTTTTTTCTATACAATCAATATGTAATCACACCAGCATGATATTTTGTATATTTCAATGAGTGAAAATGTGTTTTGTTAATTAAATCACAAATTTGTGATTATTTTCTCTGATCTTATAAATGTCGTTTTTGATGCATTCTATTTTGTTAATTTTGGTATGGGTTTTGTAATTTTTTCTTGTAGTGTTAACACACTGTTACTTTTTCTGAGTATTTGAAAATATTCTTATAATTGAGTAAAATAATTGATACAAATATGTTTCATTACAAAATTGATGTAATGATGCACTTACTTTGAATTGATATGATTGATGGTGAATCTATATGATTGATGGTGAAATTTATTAATGGTTATTAACAGTGGATATATTAACGACAGTCGTACTAAATTTAGATGAATTTAATATTGAATGTTTTAAATATTGTCATAAAAAGAGTTAGGTTAAAATTTTTCCTTGATATCTTCATAAATGTATTTTTGTAATAATTTCAATAAAAAAAAATTTTTTTTTAATACTTTTTGTAGTGATCTATTTTATAGCCGTTTGTCAGAACAAATACGTATTTTTAAAAAAAAAAAATAAATATTAGGAAACTTAATAATATTAAATACTTTGACACAGTAGCGCACACAGAAATTTTTCAAGGGGAGGGTCCGGGGTCGAAAGTTCAACATTCTTGTATCATGCTCCTTTGGATTTTGTCGATTTTCGGGAACAAAACACAATAAAAAAAACTAATTATTGAATAAATAATTAGCATTAATTAATAAAATTAATCATTAATAATAAATACCTAATTAAATTTTACGTACTATATACTTAGAATTATAATCAATCGGAAAAAATTCAAGGGGGGGCCCACCCCCCCCCCCAAAAAAAAAAAACATTTTTAGAGCCGAGTGTTGCGTAAGCCGAAGTACGTGTTCACTGTTCAAATCAGTGCATGCTTATCCATTGGGCGCCCTGCTGAACTTAACCAGATTTTCTGGTTATAAATTTCGATCATCCAGTACCAAGGGGGCCTGTAGATCTTCAGAGCCCGAAATGAGCTTAAATAGGCACTGGTTTAAATATCAGTCATTTTATTTCAGTTTTGGAATATTTATTATGACGACATTCACAACGCAAACTTACACAGCATTGAATATTCATTAAAACAAAAATTCCAATTATAGATTGGCCCACCACGGATTTCGAGTTTCCTCAACCGGTCAAAGTTTTACACTTAACTGATTGAATTCCCTATTGGTCAGGGGAGGTTCATGCAAATTTCTCTTTAGGGATTACCGTGTAGCAAGTCACCATGCCGAGTTCGTATTGAAACAAAAGTATTTTTTTTTTCGCTATTAAAATTAAGAAGTATCAGTCTCGATTATTTAAACATCCATGAATCAAGACTGTGATACTCTGAATACTTAAAGTATTTTCCAATATAACGCACACTTTCTTATGGACATTAATACTGCTATAAATTATAGTGGACTTCTAATGAAGTCCATTATAATTTTTGTAAGTATAGTCAGTCAAAAATGATTTCGAAAGATAGTTACGTAAAAAAATACCTTTTTTTTTTCTTTGTCCGATGAGAGTACGGAAACAAATACAGTCAATTTTTAGAAAAACTGTTGAAAAAAGTTATCATCATGGAAAAGGCAGGCCCCCCCCCCTTCCCATAGCTTTTATCAAATTAGAAGATCAAATGAAATACTAACCTTCAGAATAATGTCTATTAAAAATATGCGATAAACTTTATAATATTCTCAGAGAATTAGCCTTTTAGGAGACAAATGATTAAGTTACAAATTTTAGAAACGTATACTCAAACCAAAAGAAGGAGTTACTGTTATAAAAGTACTGGAAAACTAAGCTAATAATTTGATACAGAAAGAAAAACCACTAATTTTTTGCGTCATAAATGGATTCTACTGAATAGTAATGTACACAGATTACTTACATGTTTTTTTAAAAACACAGCCGAAAGCACCGAGATGTAATCTTTATGCTAAAGATTAAAAATATGGTGGTCTCTTACCTTTGTGTACGACACTGCAATTGAACTGGATTTCACAACAGTAATGGAAAAGATTTAAACCCTGTTGTTGTTGTTCCAATTCCCCTTGGAGCAAGAAAGCCTACACCAAGTCCATTTGACATTTTCGCATAAGAATGTCACAAGCCAGGTCTTGATCTTCAAACAACTGTTCCATAGAAATGTCCCAGCAATACAGAAGAGGAGCAGGCACAGGCAAAGAAAGACTTTACACCCTGCACAAAGATCATACTACGCAGGTGACAGCTTCTAAACCACGCCAAGACTGTCTGAAGAGCCCTGGATCTCCTCTACTGTAGAAATAGACCAGTATTCTGCTGGCCACTGCGTACCAGTAATGCGCAGGAGGGTTTCGCCAAGTCAGATTCATTTTAACTCTGTAGAGGGAAGGCATTTCAGAATGGCTCAAGACAGAGGGGGATTTGGGAGATCACAACTCCTGTATATCAGCTGCTTCGTTCCCATGCACACCCGCATGCGATGGTATCCACTGTACCACTTGGGTCCTCTGACCAACGATTTAAGTCCTGAATACCCTATCTAATTCATTCTTTCAGAACCACTCGAGGTCTAATTTTCAAAAAAGTGTTCGAAAATATTTCAGTGCTTTTGACTGATGACACCCTCCTACAATGGATTTTGGTCTCACAAATTCCCGCAAGAAAGATAATAAAAAAAATGTTTGAATTAGTTAAACATTTAGAATTGAGAGAGATAGTGTGTTTTTGTTCACGTCGTACTCTAAAACAATACGAGGACTTTTAGCTATGGATCTCGTAATTCTGAACCATAGTCAAATGACGAGGATAACACCTTAGTTGGTGCTCTCCCCTGACTTCCACACCACATTAACGGGTAGAAGAATTGAGAATAGGCTTTTAAATGACATGACCAAAAAATATTTCTGAACTCTGAAAATAGGATTTTTCCCCCCTAATAATCAAAAGTAGAATCTCTTAATATTGTAATGTAAATAAAACTATTTGAATCTCATAAGATGAAGATTCCAGAAAAACTTATAATGTTTCACAACATTATTAATAGTACTCAATTTAGGGTAAATAAAATTAATATTTTTGTAAATCTGAACACAAAAATTGGAAATCTATCATTCAGTTACTAATTATTTATTTACGATCAGATAATCATAAAGATACTTACAATAACGATTTCTCAGACATTTACAAGCGAAAACAAAAAGTAGATTTTTATAAATGATTGAATGTATATAAATAATATATTAATTGATTCTACAGAGTAAAGTTTTTTATGACACCTCTATAATGTAAAATGGTATGAATTTAAATATTTTGATAAATTTAAAACTTCTTTTGAAATTTCTGGGTGAAACTCCAAAATTAAATATTTATAAAACATTCATGAGCGATCTGTTTTGTTAAAAAACAGATCACTCATGGATGTCTGTTTTGTTTTGTTCGTCTTTAAAATTTCAATAAGCAGTTTCTATCCTTTAAAAAATTCAGCAACAGTCTTTCACTCTTTCCGCAAAGGTCAAATATTTTTTTTCAACATTCTTTAGTGCATCTTTGATAGATAATCCAATTACATTTTTTTAAACAGATATTATATATAACATCATTTTGGATAGCTAGTAATTGAAGAGTCGAACAACTTTATGCACTTGCCATATGTACTTATACCTTATATTCTGTCCAAATGCAATCTTGAATTTTAGATATTCCTTATTGAATTTTCCCTGATGAGATAAGAAATTTTTTGTTTACAGTTTTTCTAAAAATATTTAGGTTCCATTTGTTCATATGCTCTAATCTGAAAAATATATATATAAAGATTTATTTAAAATCTTTTCTGACTGACTGTATAATATTTATCCATTGAATTGCTGATTAGGATGATGTGTTTTAGTAATATGGGTTAGCCACAACTTAGTACGATATCAGGGATTGCAAGATGTATATGGAAAAGGGAAATTTAGAAAATAAATTAATATTTGTTTTAACTCATAATCAGCATTTTTATTTTCATTTTAGTTCAATGGACTTTTTCAGTGACATACATAAAGGGGTGGTTCAATCCCCTTCCATAGACCAACAAATTTTAAATTTTTGCCATAGAGTTTACTCCTTGGCGCCTTCGTTTTTTAGAATGTGACCCCCCCCCCCCTTCATAAGAGAGGGCGGTATGGGGCACTTTTTTTTTTTGTAGTTTTTGTTGGAAAATGGAAGAAATTTATGAAACTTTTAACCTAGAGTTTTGGAAGGGATCAAATAAAAGGAATATGCAACAATTTCTACAAAAACACAAATAATTTTTCTACTTTTTTAAATTTGCGTGTAGGAAGTTTTACTTTCGCTTATTATTACTAATTAGTATGGCATAAAATGACTAGGAACAAACCAGTATATTAAGGAAACAAGGTAATTGAAATGTGACAATTTTAAAACAAGAGCAAACCACTAAGGAAGGACGGTGGGTTTAAGTAGAAATTAGAGGGCTTCTTGTAAGTCCATTACAATTTAATGTGGACGACAAAATTTAAGGTGAAAGTTTCGTGAGTTCTTGCCATTATTTTGTTATGGTGAACAGATTTTTTTAGTTTACAGCTGGGAAAAGAAATTGTACTTTAATAATTCAATTGTCGTTTTCAATGGAAAGGAAATCACTTCTGGATAAATTGTTTCCATCTTAAATTTTGAATGAATTTAGGGGGAAAAAAGCATTTTCGAATCCTGGGATGGACATACTTTTCCAAAGTACGGGCTACTTCTAAAGTTTTTAAGGTGTTGCGGTCCCCTCTCCTCTCCCAGTGGCGTGGGTGGTGGTCTCCTGTATTAAAACTGTATATTTTTTAACTCTTGTTTTCGACTTTGTACCTGTCTTTTAAAACATGTCAGATTATTGCCTTTATTACAAAATCACTAGTAACGCCACCCATCCAGTATAGCGGTTAGTAACACTGACAGCGGTGCTGTTGGGCCTGGGTTCGAATCCCGGAGAAGGGATGGATGTTTGTAAAGGAATAGTGTCTTTGCAGCAGGATGGGGGGGAGGGGTTCTCTAATTAGCCCTCAATCTGCACATCCTCTCGTGAAGTTGATGGAAAGGTAAGAGAGGTGGGAGGCCTCTGACCACCCCTTAGGTGTTCTCCCTCAAAATTGAGTAGAATCGAGCCAAATCGCACTATCACCTGTATGGTGCTCAAAGCTACGGATTGTATACTTGAACAACTATGAGCGATTACTGGGCGGTGGACGTATTCAACGCAGCGAGCAGAGAACATACGTGAGCCGATGAATCTGAAACTGACGTATGTCCTAATTTGTTCGCTACCCCGAGTCCTGCACCATCGCGGGACATGACATCAACACGAGTCTTTCAAATTGATCTCATAATGATAATGCAATGAACCTTAACATTCTTTTGAAAAAATTATTTCAACTTTAAAATAAAGTTTCTTATTTAAAATAGTAATAAATGTACTTTTCTTTTCGAAATTTTTATTAGTAGTAACCGGCTGTCATCAAATTGCTCTAAACTATGATACTGATCTACAGTTAATCAGAAATCCATTTTGCAGATTTATTAAAAATATTTTCGTAAAAATTTTCCGATTTAGATTATGTTATTAAAATATGTCTCGAAAATTCTGAGCATTTGTTTGAGCCACAATATTTATTCAGTCGGACGCGTTAGTAGTGTGATAACTGTAATGAAAAGAAGTAAATAAATTTATTTGTATACAGTTGTCAGCTGCGTTTAAACTGCAGAAGCACCTGTCATGCTTCAATATTTCAATGTTTTCTTTCGCACTCATTTAAAAAAAGAGTTTTAATATTCACTATTAATATATTTCAATATGTCTCAACGTAGTGTTACTGTTTTCTGTTACTTTATATTTGTTCTTATTATCGTTAGTTGTTCTCATGCGTTTGAAAATGATTTTGTCGAACCTCGCGAAACTTATAAACCTGAATTAAATTCTGTTAAATCTTCGTTCGACGGTAACTTAACACATTCTCTAGGAAACTTTACAAGATATAATCGCCAGTTAGATACCAGCGTGGAAAGCAGGTTTCATATAACTAAGAATACCATTATTCGTACTGGAGAATCAAGAATTTTAGGAGCAAAATATTTAAATGAAACCTTTCTTCCAGATAACCATGATTGTTTGACATGGTGTTTAGAAACACCAAACTGTAATGCTGTTGTATATGAAGAAAAGGTGAGTACATGCTCTTTACTTTAAATCAT
>BMAV01026325.1:106726-138157 GCA_019973955.1 Trichonephila inaurata madagascariensis | reverse complement strand
CACAAATAATTTTTCTACTTTTTTAAATTTGCGTGTAGGAAGTTTTACTTTCGCTTATTATTACTAATTAGTATGGCATAAAATGACTAGGAACAAACCAGTATATTAAGGAAACAAGGTAATTGAAATGTGACAATTTTAAAACAAGAGCAAACCACTAAGGAAGGAAGGTGGGTTTAAGTAGAAATTAGAGGGCTTCTTGTAAGTCCATTACAATTTAATGTGGACGACAAAATTTAAGGTGAAAGTTTCGTGAGTTCCTGCCATTATTTTGTTATGGTGAACAGATTTTTTTAGTTTACAGCTGTGAAAAGAAATTGTACTTTAATAATTCAATTGTCGTTTTCAATGGAAAGGAAATCACTTCTGGATAAATTGTTTCCATCTTAAATTTTGAATGAATTTAGGGGGAAAAAAGCATTTTCGAATCCTGGGATGAGCATACTTTTCCAAAGTACGGGCTACTTCTAAAGTTTTTAAGGTGTTGCGGTCCACTCTCCTCTCCCAGTGGCGTGGTTGGTGGTATCCTGTATTAAAACTGTATATTTTTTAACTCTTGTTTTCGACTTTGTACCTGTCTTTTAAAACATGTCAGATTATTGTCTTTATTACAAAATCACTAGTAACGCCACCCATCCAGTATAGCGGTTAGTAACACTGACAGCGGTGCTGTTGGGCCTGGGTTCGAATCCCGGAGAAGGGATGGATGTTTGTAAAGGAATAGTGTCTTTGCAGCAGGATGGGGGGGAGGGGTTCTCTAATTAGCCCTCAATCTGCACATCCTCTCGTGAAGTTGATGGAAAGGTAAGAGAGGTGGGAGGCCTCTGACCACCCCTTAGGTGTTCTCCCTCAAAATTGAGTAGAATCGAGCCAAATCGCACTATCACCTGTATGGTGCTCAAAGCTACGGATTGTATACTTGAACAACTATGAGCGATTACTGGGCGGTGGACGTATTCAACGCAGCGAGCAGAGAACATACGTGAGCCGATGAATCTGAAACTGACGTATGTCCTAATTTGTTCGCTACCCCGAGTCCTGCACCATCGCGGGACATGACATCAACACGAGTCTTTCAAATTGATCTCATAATGATAATGCAATGAACCTTAACATTCTTTTGAAAAAATTATTTCAACTTTAAAATAAAGTTTCTTATTTAAAATAGTAATAAATGTACTTTTCTTTTCGAAATTTTTATTAGTAGTAACCGGCTGTCATCAAATTGCTATAAACTATGATACTGATCTACAGTTAATCAGAAATCCAATTTGCAGATTGATTAAAAACATTTTCGTAAAAATTTTCCGATTTAGATTATATTATTAAAATATGTCTCGAAAATTCTGAGCATTTGTTTGAGCCACAATATTTATTCAGTCGGACGCGTTAGTAGTGTGATAACTGTAATGAAAAGAAGTAAATAAATTTATTTGTATACAGTTGTCAGCTGCGTTTAAACTGCAGAAGCACCTGTCATGCTTCAATATTTCAATGTTTTCTTTCGCACTCATTTAAAAAAAGAGTTTTAATATTCACTATTAATATATTTCAATATGTCTCAACGTAGTGTTACTGTTTTCTCTTACCTTATATTTGTTCTTATTATCGTTAGTTGTTCTCATGCGTTTGAAAATGATTTTGTCGAACCTCGCGAAACTTATAAACCTGAATTAAATTCTGTTAAATCTTCGTTCGACGGTAACTTAACACATTCTCTAGGAAACTTTACAAGATATAATCGCCAGTTAGATACCAGCGTGGAAAGCAGGTTTCATATAACTAAGAATACCATTATTCGTACTGGAGAATCAAGAATTTTAGGAGCAAAATATTTAAATGAAACCTTTCTTCCAGATAACCATGATTGTTTGACATGGTGTTTAGAAACACCAAACTGTAATGCTGTTGTATATGAAGAAAAGGTGAGTACATGCTCTTTACTTTAAATCATGTGGCATCTGCATGTATGATTTAATTAAAAAATGTATAGTTTTATAGTATGATTCGTTTTAGTTTGCTTCATAAATTTTAAGACTTGTCTATTACTCTTAAATATTGTTAAGTTAAACACACATTGCTTTATTTTTTAAAAAAACTACTCATTGATTCAATTGTACTCAGTTCATATTTTTTTTTGTAAAAAAAAAAAAAAATTTTTTCCCCTTGAATTATTAGTTTGTTATCAATATATGTTTCTACTAATAATTTAAAAAGTAATAGCTTCTTAAATTTTCAATAAGGTTTATATTTTATTTTTGCTCATTTTTATTGCCCCCCTCGAAAAAAAGTTTTCCCATTTCAAAAAAAAATTTTTATTTAAACTTTTATGTTGAGCCAGGTCTTACATTTTAAGTGAAGCTATTTTTAATGTAAAAATATCTTAAGTTTTTTAAATATAATGTATATAATTTAACTAAAGGTGTTTAATATTTTTGAATGCTTAAAAAATGGGAAATAATTTATATTACTTTGGTACTTACGTATTATTGAAACAATTGCCAATATTCAAGATAACATGCTAAGGTAGCAACCCCAATTGTGCATGTGTCATATGTGTTGAATTGGCAATCATGTGCTTTGATACATATAATGCCACCAATAAGTTGGGATAATACTTTCTATAGCCAACTTCAATCATTGCGAAGAGAGATTGAAGAGAGAGAAAGAGATTGCGAAGATTCTGATGTTGGAAAACTTTTTTTTCTATTGCCTGATCCAGGATGAATTTGTTTTGTTTTTTTGATTATTGAAAAATTAAATAAGTATAAATAATAATTAGCATTAATTTATTTCAACTTCCAGATTAAAACCTGTATCTATTTGTAAAAAAGGTATGAAATATTTTTAAAAAATAGATGTATTCGGAGTGAAACATGAACATTTTTACATTGTATATGTATATGGGAAGATTTTTTATAGCATTAAGAATCAATGTTAATCAAAAAGGTTTGCTGAGTATAAAAGTTATCCAACTGAAATTTTGATTTTCTTCCACATAATTTCTGTAGCTGTATCCAAAAATTTATTAAAACAATTCAGATTTTAACCATACTTTAAAGTTATAATGCAAAATCAACTGAAAAATTTGAAAATCTGCATGGTAGTTATACTCTTGCTTATAATAAAATTTAATTTTTTTAAAAAAAAAAAATTCCTACAATTTTTAAAAAAAATTTTCTTGAAATTTCTCTACAACATTAATTATTGAACATAATAAAAAATTGTATGGATATTCAAAAAAATTTCAAAGAGTTGTTTGACTTAGTTAATCTGGGTTTTTATAATTTAGCATTCTACTTTTTTCTTTTTGAAATAATAGTATTGAAAAGAATAAAATTCAATCCTAATATTTTATTATTTAATTTTTTTGTAATATGCAGTTGAAGATTCTCTTTTTAGATTCTAGAAATATTTGATAAATGTGCTAAAATAGGAATATGTATGAAGAAAGATGATTTAATTGTAGAAAAATTAAAAGAATAAAAATGCTTTTCATATAATTAGAAATGAGAGGTCTGATATGAAAGAATTATAATTATAAATATCATAAAGACCATCCTGGAATATAAAATTTCAAAGAACTGTAATTTTATTGAAAGAAATTTCAAAGACTTATGTATTGAGTATCTCTATAATTTTTACTTCATTCAAAGGTCCATCAAAAACAGCTAACACAATTCATAATTTTGATCCACTATAAAACAATTAGGTCAACAATTGAGCCGACACCTCACTCTCTACATCAGGCATGTCAAACTCATATGATATTATGGGCTGTAGGTTCTATTTTTTATTAAGTTGAGGGCCACATGATTTTAATGTTAAAAAAAAAATATGTTCAAAATAAATTACGTGTTTTGTTTAATAATACCAAATATATATATAATTAAAAAAATCAGCAAATTTTACGTATCTCTTACTTTTATTATATATTATTGTGTGTTGATACATTGGCTGGGCCTCAAAAATGTACGATGCAGGCTGCACACAAGTTTGACACCCCTGCTTTACATTCTTGCTACAGCAACAAAAATTTGATGTACAATGACATGAATATATCTACTGTATATTCTGGCGCATAATGCACACTTATACTTTCAAATTGTATTTTTTATTTTTTATTTATATTCACCATATAACATACACCTTTTTTTAATAGAAAACCTGAAATGTACATGTGCAACACTCTTATCTTTTGAAGTCATTTATTTTAGGTATTATCCCAGACTTTTTGAACAATGGTATAGTTCTAGAACTACACCCTAGAGCCCTAAAGTGCAAAAAAAGAGAAAGGAGGAGACAAAATCAATGCCATAGTACAAGATTTTCCTGTACATTTCTATATACTTTGCTTCAATCCTCCCTTTTGTGTGATGTAAAAAATCAGAATACATCTGAGACTTTTTACATTCTTTGTAGCACATTTTTTAGATCCCAACTAAAGAAATGTGCAAAGAAATAATACAAAGAAATTGTTACATATACAAAACATATATATATCTTTGTATACAAAAGGTATAATACAAAGAAATTGTTAACACATTACAACACAGACATGGTAATTATTTCAGGTGGTTAAATTCCATTACTTCAACTTTTATAGACATGTGTATCAATAAGCCATTCAAAGGAAATATAAAATGAGAGTGGAATATGTGGATGTTAGAAGGAGAAAAAGCATTTATAAAAGGAGGGGCCAAATGCATGTGTTGAAATCTAATTTTTATTTGCTCATCTTATCTTTTAATTTTTAAAACTATCATTTTTATACTTGGTATATAATGTACACTTGTAAATTTTGATTTTATTTTTTGTGTTAAAAATGCATGTTATAAGCCACAATTTGTTAGGTGTGTTTTTATATTTTTGGAAACCAATTCTTATATTATGTGTATGTTAAGTGCTGGAGAGGAGGGGGAAAGATTTTAAACACTTACAAAATGATTTTTGATTGTGCTAGGCAGGAGTAATTTTTGTTTTAATAAGGGGCATCTTGAAGAATATAACCAATCAATAAAAAATATTGTGTTGCATGATTTTTTGAAGGGTGTAGACCAAGGGTGTCACACTCAAAGACTAACTTTGGGCTAAGCAAACAAGGTTTTAACTTTAGGTGGGCATCAAAAGAATCAATATTCATAAGAACATAAGTTTATTTCAAATAGTAAGTTATAATAAACATATTTAATAGAACAAAAAAAAATTAATATTTATGTCCTGACAATTGACATCTTTTCTCTGCTACTATATTTCCTATTTTGGGAGAAATTTTGTTCACAGTGATTACTTCCAAAATTGATCCACAAGTTGAGCATCATTAATACTATTTCGAACAAGAGATTTCCTTTCATAACTGCTCACACCGATAACTACCTCCAAACATGTAAATAATTTCATATACGAATTTATGAGTACTTTCAAATCTGGCTGATAAATATTTGTAAAATTCAAGCATGCCCACTTCAATGAATTTTTCCTTCAAAATTAAGTTGCACTGCGTCTTGATTGCCTTTGTTTGCATATAGCTGGGTACCGAGTCCATATCTTATCAAGAAAATTGAAGCAAATAAACTAAATTTGTCTTCTAAGGAATTAAATGTTAGAGTAAAAGAGTACAGTTAAAAAAAAGCGTTTAGCAAATTCGTCCCATCTAATTTTTATTGTGTCGGTTTGTTATTTTATCATATGTTATTTTTTTTAAATTACGCCTGCCAACGTCCTCTCAGACATAAGATGTCTTGCAGTCCAGTATAAAGCAGATGTCACTCTATCAAGAGGGAGAGCTCCACAGTTGTCTTTCAAGATACCATGAAGTAGAGCAGGGCAGTCGGATAGATGCTCCCCATTCATTGGCACAGATTTACAGAGAGGGCAGAGCAGTGAATCAGCCAGACCAATCTTAAACAGATGGGCTTGCAGGTAATCATGCTAGGTGATGACTCTGAAACATGCCACACCCTTCACCCTAGGTAGGGCAGAAAGCTGAGCACGTCTTTGGTCATCGAGCAGACGAGACCAAGATTTGCCAACAGCCAGGTCTGTAAGAGTTGAAATTCTCTTCTGTGGAAATTTGTCCTTGAAAAGTGGCTTGGCATTTCGAAGAGGCATTGGAAGGCAAGGTGGATGCAGCGTTGAAGCCTCTTTGGCCAACTTGTCGGCTTGTTCATTTCCATGAAGGCCACAATGATCATGTGTTATTGTGTGCCGATACATTGGCTGGGTTACAAAAATGTTTGTTACCGGCCTCATACAGCCTGTGAGTTTGACACCCCTGGTGTAGACAAATACATTCCATTCTGAAAATTCTAAGTAAAGTAATAGAGACATCTGAGATGTTTTAAAGAACTATCAGTTCAAACTGTGAACTTTGTTACAGATCTCCATGGATATTTAATTAATGAGTGCAATGGCACTTTTAACTTCAACATTAATTGGCATTGAAAATTGTAAAGGCAATGAGAACTAATGTGTTTTCTTGAATAATTTCTTTAAAGTTCTTTGTTATTGTTGTAAATAAAGGAAATATAAATAGCTTTTTGATACCCATTTTATTAATGCGGCTTGCCTATCCAGAACAAACTGTTGTCTAAAAGTTACTTGAAACTGTTAAGTAGTTTATATTTTTAGATGTGGAATGCTGCTCATTATTTTTGAAAGCACTTACAATTCTCTATGTACCACAAAATATCACACAATACTTACAGAGATAAGTAATTTAAAAGTTATAAAGGATTACAATTATTTATAATGCATGTGTATACAATTAATTTACAAAAATAGTCTGAGACGTTTCTGTTAGAAACAAGCTGTTGAATGGAAGCCAATTAATATTAATGCATTTAAGTGCCAGTTTTAGGATTTTTCTTTCACTGACAATTTTAAAACATAGAATACGAACATGTTCAATATTTTTCTCACCCCCAAAACATTTCAATCACAGAAAATCATTTGACATATTAAATCTACTCATTCCTCTCTGAAGGATGAGGGAAAACAGATGAAGACAGCACACAACCATAATCAGAAATGGAAGAAGCAGCGAAATTTTCCATGAAGGCAATATTATAAAAAAGGGGAATTTCAATTCTAGGTAAGCCAGAAATTGATAAAGAGACTCATAACTTGTGGTACGATACCCTCATAAGACCTGCGAAAGTATCCATCTTTGCATGCATCATGAATATATACAATTAATCTTCCTCTTGAGTACCTCATCCTAAACTCAAGAACCTTACATTATGAAAGGTTCAATTTCTTGTTTATAGATGAGAAAATGTTGGTTGAAGTTGATACTATATGTGTTGCATGCAATATGACTTAATCCACTCTGTAATTTTTCACATTTCTTTGAATAATTTAAGTATCACTTCCAAGAAAATTTACTGCCAAGAACTCCATGATATTTCATTTGCTTTGCATAGTCAGTCTCAATAAAAAAATACCTGAAATGTGACGTAGCAAATACCTCATTTTTCAATCACCATGACTGATTTTATCAGGACTAAAATCTAATATACATTTTTTAATTGGAGGCAAGGTTCAAAGTCTCCTGTGCATGTAGAAAAGTCACAGGAGGATCCTTACTCTAGAAACAAACTAAGATGTTACCAGGAACGTCTTAAGACTTTTTGAGGCCTGGAGCCCAGTTAAATCTTAAGATTTTTTGAGGCCCTGGACCGCTGTGTGCAAAAGTAGGCCCTACCTAGAATCCTTAAAAGTAGACTGTATTTGGCATGCACTATCAAGTACTCTCACAAACAGTAATTTAAAACAAATAAATGTGCATGACTCCCAAACCTAGGCACAAACCGGCTCGACTGATGGCCGCATTTCAACTTAAATGAGTTGAATGATTGTTTATGGTATTAGGCCTAGACATGGACAATTGTCTTCACATAATAGTCTTACTACTTTTACTAGTTGGTATGCAGTTTGAAATTCCCAGCTTTTCAGAGAATATGTGCTGGGCAATAATATTTGACCATTAAAAATCAGGATCATAATCTTAATAAGAGAGAATCGAGAACAAAACGGGGCCTCCACCGATGTCGAAGCCCAAGCCCAGTTGGCCCATGCCTTAAGACGTCCTTGGATGTTACCCACAAAAGTTATGATGTTGCATAAGGCAAGATTTTTAAGTTTAGAGAGGAGATCATTGATAATATTCCAAACAGTAGGTCCGGAAACTGAGTTCTTGAGGGTTATATATACCACTTTCAAGGTGACAGATTTCAGAAGCTGAGTCTAGTTGCATTTTGGCTATTCTGTCATTCAAAAGGTCAGCAAATGAAAAAATATTCATCACAAATTCCAATTTCTAAAGGAGGTTAAAAATGTAAGGCCATTATGCATTGTTGAAAGCACTTATTATATTAAAAAAACCCAAGATTCTGCACAAATGTTTCTTTTTACTTTTTCTGAACAATCTTATTCAGTAATCTTCAGAGATGTGAAACTATAATAATTACACTATAAAAGTCTCCTTGAGACAGATACTAGCAAATTCTGTGAACAAAACAAACTAGAAAAAAATTCTCCAAACACCAAGAACCGGAAGTAAACTTATGCATCCGAGGTTATTCAAATAAGAAACTCTGAACTTGTTTATTTTGGAGATGAGAATTACCTGAACAAGTTTTCAAACACTTGAAAAAATAACAACATTCAAACAAACATTAAAAATTTGTGAAAGAGAATATTGAAAAGATAAAGGGAACATTAAGTGAAGCTGTTTAATAATCTCATTTGAAATAGAATCAGGATCGAGTAATTTATTTGGTTTCAGCATAGAAATGGCTGTCCCTTTAATAACATCTTATCTTAGGAGAAAGAATCAATAGAGAGAAAAGGTTAGTGATACTTGCTGACAAATGATATTCCTTAGGTAAGTCATTGTCATTTCCCCCTAGATCAAAAGGGAAGGATTTCTGTATTTTGTCTTCAAAATATTTATCTTCTATATGCATAAATAGACCTTTTTCTCCTTGAAAAATGTTATTTACTGTTTTTTTATTAGAACTTCTATATGTTTGCAATTTTATTTAGTGTAAATGATATTATTTTGTTTTCTTAATGTATAAATATTTCTTTTTAATATATATTTAAATTTTATTTTCAGAATGTGCATAGCTGTTATATGTTTGACTGTGGTTCTCCTTCTACCTTTTTATGCAAATTCACACCGCACGAATATTTTATAAGCTCAGTTTTGAAAGTGACTCAGCATTCCTATGATCTTCATCAGTGGGGTAATCAAGTAAAACATGAGAAGGAGTTAGCCGAACTTCGTATTAGTGATGTTCAAGATAATTCATCACAGTCTCCTGTTGAGCAAAAGACCATGATTGTGACTTCAGATACACCACTGAATTTAAATAGTTCTAAACCAGGTATGGAAATTTTTGCTTACTGTCTTACATTTATAGGTGAACATGATTATATTGTTCAATAAAAATAATAAATTAAAATTATTTAAAATTTTGATCTTGTTATATACAGTTTCTATATTTCAACCAATCTTTATTACTATTTTTCTCAAAAAGTTTGTATTTGGTTGTAACTTTAACTCTTTGTTTGAGAATGAGGACTTATGTGGAAATTTTTTTTATAATGTAGTATAAAATATATGTTATAAAAATTAAATAGAATTATTTTTATTCTAGGTGAAATTTTTTGTAAATTGCAGAGTAATAAAGAGTCCCTTCAAAATATGATAATTTTTTTCATATTTACAGAAAAAATTTCCTGTTATGAAGCATAAAATGGCTTCTTATTTAAATGATGATCTTAAAGTGTTGAGAATTTAATCTTTTAAAATAATTGAAATTACTTCATTTCAGTTAGAAATTTTTTAAATAGTATGCTTAACACTTTTTTAGAGTAATTATCTTCTTTAATCTTTGAGAATTGTTAGTTTTGTAAAATGAATAAATGTAATATTCAAAGTAAATTTACATAGGTTGATTTTACTTAAGTTAAATTTTCTTATGTTACTGATTGGTTAACAATATTCTAATTTTAATGTTGCTTTAAATTTAATAATATTTATGTATTTTATGTTGCACATAATTATACAATAGTATTGTGAGTATATAACCTATGAATAATGGTTTAGTTACAAAATACAAGTATAAAAATTGATGTTATTAATTACATATTTTATTCTCTTAATTGTGTGCATTTTTATTTTATCTCATTCTTTTCATGGAATGTACATTTCATTGAATTTATGAATTTTGTCTATAGTTGGATTTCATGCCAAAATAATGTTCGATTCCAAAATAGCACCACATTAATAAAAAAATGTAAAATTGACATTAAAAAAAAACAACACTTATATGAAATTACATGTTAAAGAAATATTATTACTATGCAAACATAATATAATAAAAACTTTACATGTAACTAACTATATTTATATAAAATTTATTTTTAAAATATGATTTAATATTTGAGTTTAAGTTAAATATCAAATTTATTTTTTGTTTTTTGGCAATTTGAGTAATATAAACAATACTAAAGAGTTCTTGAAAATATGCATATGCTTCATGTTCCTTAAATTTCTGCTGTATAATCCTTATTCAATCTTTATTAATATTATCTGTTGTTAACATTTCAGCATATTTATTTGAGTATTTATTTATTTTAAGCCAATAAATGCCACCATTACCAGTTCATGTGTGTAAATAACAGTGAATGTATTGCTATTTACAATGTTTGTGATGGAATACCACAATGTCCTGATGGAAGTGATGAAAGTGTTGATCTTAAATGTCACATGAAAGGTATATCATTGTGTGTCTTAATTTTTTTCTGTGTAATATACTTGTCTTCATATAATTAGTAATTAGTACATTGGATATTTATATAATTTTTTTGGGGGGTCTTCATAATTATTTTATAGTAAGAAATGTGTTTTGAAATCTGACATTTTGAAGCGTTCATTTATTTATTTATTTATTTTGCATTTTTCTTTTCTGATAGTAATAATGTGTGCATTAATTAATTTTCATAACCTATTTTAATACTGTTTTTTACTTTATTTTCCTTTTTTTATTTCTGAACTTGGGGTTTTTATGAAGTATCAACAAATCTAGAAGGCTCTAATTTTAGAAAATATTTTGTCAATTCATCTAAAGGTCTTAATGAAATTTTATATGTGTAATAAATGTAGGAAATTTCTTGAAGTAAACACACTTTCAATTTGAATAAATGCTATTATAATATTTGTTTTAGTAAGGTAAAAGCTTTAATATTTGTAAAATAAACTATTTCAGTCTATATATAGTCTATAGGGGTGCCCAATCCAAATGACTTTGCAGACCACTTCAGGAAAACATTATAATCTCCCGGGCCGCACATAAAAATATGTACCTTTATATCAGATTTGGAAACAAAAAAACATTTATTGGAGTGAAAATTTAAAACAGAATGAATTATTATTGTTTTCATTATTTTTCATGTAATCAGACACAGATAATACAATAATGTTTATATAATATAATAATGCAATGATCAAATAATGTTTGAAATATTACAGTTGCCATTTTCTTGAAAATTACGGTGTTCCTTTGAATTCTTTTGTTACTTATTGTTGAAATTTGATAGTACTGCCATTCGCAAATGATTAAGTATAAACATTGTCCTTTATCTTAACCGTCCTGAATATTTTTTTTAAACTTTAAAAAACATCTCTGACTGCCTCTTACTTTTCGGGCACTCCAAACAGAGAAGAAGGAGGAGAAAAGAAATTCGCACACAAACAGGGAATCATGTACCATCCATAGAAAAGGATATGCATAATGCAATTCGGAATTTATTAAAATGGTAATTTATTATAGAAAAATGAAATTAACTATTTGATAAAATATAGATATATTTTAATTTAAAGGACATTTCTATTATCAAAAAGGATTTATTTTAAAACAAGAACAGGCAACAGGCAAATACATTGTAGATATATATAAAAAATAAATTTCCCCTCAAATAAATTTCAAAATGAATAAAATTCTGAAAATTAAATTTTTTTAAAATGAGTCGGTGGGCCGCAACTTACGTATTGGCGGGCCGCATCTATATAAACAAAAACTCTTCAGTCTATATAAACTAAGAGTTTCCCAAATAATTTATTATTTCTATAACATATTTTTATTTTTTCAAATTTTTTTATTTGTATTTAAAATTTTTTGAAAAATATGCTTTCTGAAGTATCATAAAATTGAATAATCTCAAATACATTTGCAATTTTGTTTTTTTTTAAAAAAATTGTATGCTAAAGCAACTTATTATGTTTTATTATTTTAAATTGTGACCAACTAACAAGAACATATTTGTAAGCTATTACTTTTGCCCTCAAACTTCCATCATATCTCACGCAACAGTCTTTTATTATGAAATCTTATGTTCACAGCCTATTTACTAATTGTAACACTGCTAGTGTAGTTCTAGTGTTTGTACTGAAAATTAATTTTAAAAGATGTATTAAATTTCTAAAATGTGAGAAGCATTCATAATTATTTCTGAAAAAGGTAATCAGATGTTTTGATTTTTTTTTGTTTTTGTTTCTATAGTTGTTTTTATGATACTATCAGCATTTCATTTTCAATACTTGTATTTTACATTTTGTGATTTTTGGCTTATTTAGATTAGTTCTTGGTTTATTGCTTTTTAAGTTATGGATGTATATTTGCTCCATCAGATATTATGCTTTGCTATCTTTTGCTTCTTGTTAGTTCATGTTAAATAACATCATATGTATTATTGTACATGCCTGATATGGTTTTACAAAATTTCTGGCTATTAAATAAATCCAAAGGGGATACAGTAAAGTTGGCAGGATTTCAAGAGTACAAAGTATTATAAGTACTCTAAATGCTATAAAAGTATAAAAACAATGACTAAACATTTGGAGTTTTTAGATGTTCCTAGACTATTTGAAGCATTAAAAAAGCAATTTAAGTACTTTTAAAAAAATTAGTTCAGTTTTTCTTTTTTTCACAAAAAACAGAATTTGAAAACTGCTGCTTGTTTCTAAATATTTTCGTCATTTATGTGCATTAAAAAGTATTTTCTATAATTTTTTTTAAAAAAAGTACTATAGTTAAGTTATTAAGTCATTAGCACTTTTCTCTGGTGAGGAAAATAAAAAGTAACACACTTTCATATATATCATTCAAATATAAATAGTTTTCTCATTTTCAAAATAAAAATTGATTATTTAGTCGCATTTAGTGTTCTTGAAAGTCACCATATGAAAAAAAAAAAGCTGTCAAGATTTGTATCTAATTACCATAAAATCCAGCATATGACAGGCACCTGTACTTTCAGGATGCAATTTTTAATTCTTAGGTGTATTCACCATATAATGCGCACCCACTTTTTTATACAGAAATCTGAAATATATGTGCGTAATGCCCTTATGCTTTAATGTAATTTAATCGAAGTATTATTCCAAACTTCTGAAAAAAATAGAATACTTCTAGAACTGCAATCCTCTTAGTTCATAAGAAATATCATTTCTTTTTAATAAATAGTATTTTGATGCATGCAGAAGTCTTAATTTTTGTATGCTTCTTTTTTAAGGCTCTCATTTTTATATCCGGCATATAACCGCACACCCATAAATTTTGATCTTATTTTTTGTGTTAAAAATGCACGTTATATATGCCAGATTTTATGGTAAGTTTATCCATTTTGAAATTTATTCAAATAAAGACATGATAGCTGTTTATTTATAAGGATGGGATTCTTTTTAATATTGTGAATCTTTTATTTGATTTAAAATTATAATTTAGATTATTTATGAATTTGTAGGTAAATTTTGGATCCAAAGAAAATTGCTTTTTGAAAGATCACCCTAGTGAATCGGTATAGTGGTTAGTGATACTGACTAATGTGCTGTAAGGCCTGGGTTCGAATCCCGGTAAAGGCATGGATGTTTGTAAATGTTTAGAGCCTTTGTGGCATGGAGGGTACTCTAAATAGCTTCCAAGTTGTAAGTCCTCTCTGGAGGTTGGTGAAAGGGGAAGAGAGGGGGGGGCCTCTGACCACCCCCAAGGTGTGCTCCCTCAAAATTGGGGGGGGGGGACCAAGCCAAACTGTACTGTCACCTACATGGTGCTTAAAGCTACAGCTGAGGACAGGTGTACATCTGGCCTCTTGCCATGATGAATTTTGTGGGCCTTGATCTGATGTTACTGTCGATCAGGTGGCATAAGTAACAACAACAATATTGCTTATTTCTTTGAAAGAAGATTATTTTATTCTTGCATTAGTTTCAAAGGGGTGCATTAAAAGGAACTGGAAGAGAAAATGAAAAGACATTAACATCATATCAAAATTAATTCATGCAGCCTTATATGTTGAATTTATTAATGCATTACTTGTATTGTTGTTTTTATTATCAAAGCACACATTTGATTGTATTGAAGGAATGAACTAAAAATATGGCTGATTTGAATAGTCTGTATACATAAAGAATTAAGTGACTTTAAAATGTGTGAATACCTACATCATCTAATTATTCAGACTTTTTTTTTGTTGCTGTATTTTTTATTTAGTTATTAAAACTATTTTTAGTCACAATATCTATTTTTTCCCCTCTTTTAGAACATAAAGATATGGTTATTAAAACACAACCACCCTATCCAGTTGTTGAATCTCCTCATCCAACAGAAACAAAAGCTGTTAATGTTAATGCAGGATTAAATCGTCCTCCTTTACCATCACCTCCTGTTCATATTCTACAGAATGTAAATGTTCCTCAGAATATACATGCTACTGAAAATATGCATGCTCCTCAGAACCTACATATTCCTCAAAATGTACGTGTGCCGCAGAATGCCCGTGTTCCTCAGATTACTCGTATACCACAAGCAAATGTAAAATTGAAAATTCCATTCAATAGATCAGGCACTAGACGTACTGACAAGTCTAAATCAATTTGGCCTGATAGAATACCAGAAAATCAACCTTCAAGAAGTGATTATTATCATAACAATGATGGTAAGTCATAAGAATATCTATAAATTTTTTAGAAAAGCTTGTAATTTATTTTGTCATACATTTAATAAGAAACTAACATGTATTATTCTTAAAATTTCTCTTGTGTGTGATTACAAATTTTTGTAAAAAGATTTCTTTAAAATTAACATAGTTGAACTTGAAAACTCAAAGTGCTGTTTAAGACATTTGGAGCAAAATTTTGCTATAAACTACATAAAAAAACTCACTGAAGTTAGGCCACAACATTTGAGAAAAGTCATAAAGGCCAAAAGAGAACCTACTGTTATATTAAAATATGTTTTAGTTTTACATAACAAAGGTCTTTTGTATACTTTTGTAAATATTGTATGGGGACATTTTTGTCATAAATTAGTAATTTTTTTTGTTTCTTTAAATCTTTTATTTAGTTGTGTTACATTAATCTGTTTTCTACTCAAAAGATTTTGTGTGAAGAATTAAATTTTTATTTGTAATTATAACCATTTAGGGAAGCTTTTATTACTGCTGTATATGCACACACACACTATATAAAATCATTAATAATATACCAAATATTGTTATAATTTTAATTTAAGAATGTGGCAAGATGGTACATGACAAAATAAAATAGCCTCAGTAATACATTAGCAAAATTAAGATTAAAATTGCTGAGTTAAACATAGTATATATATGAGATCTATTTTAGAAAAGGGGCATTTGGTATTCTTCCTTTTTGTAGTTAAAAGTTTTGTGCAAGCACCTGATCAGATTCATAATGTATTGTTAAATTAATGATTATTTTGTAATCTAAACCTCTACCTAAAATGTATTTTTCACTGTAGGAAATAATACAATTTGTATACTTATATAATTACTTATACATATTTTTATTTATCAATAGTGATTTTTTCATTTATTGTGTGTAAAGGTTCAGTTTAGTATTAATTTTAAGTTGTTTTTTTAATTCACTAAAATAGATTTTACACTTTTGAAAACAATTTAAGAATTTTTTTTTAATGTATACATTTTTTTCCCAGATTCAGATGGATTAGGATCTCCCTTTATTCACAAACATAGTCAATTTGTTGCAGCAAATGACCCTCATGTGCAAAGCTTAAATCGCTGGTCTAGTGACTACGATACATATCCTTCTCATTCTTCCTCATTAGATCAACCATACAATTCTTATGAGGGAAACTATCATAGATCTGATGATCAGTACTTACCTAATTCCATGTCACCTGAATATGATGGAATGAAAAGTTACGGAAATTATAGACAAGATGATGCTCCTTATTGGACAAATCAAGATGCTCCTGATAATAACTATCCAGCAGAAGGTGATTTTTTAAATCATTGCTTTCAAAGTATCTGTTGTCATTATTTGCTAAAAGTTAAAGTAGTAAATTAAGTTCCAAAGTTTATCATACACATGCTATGAATTATTTTGAAAAGATATTAAAAAGGAAAAGCATTTGTGAATATCTAAACTTTAATTAATATTGAATTTTTTTTTTTAATTCTTCTTTAGAGTTAATGTTTATTTTATTTGTAAAAATATTTAATAAGATTTTGTAAAACAGCTTTTATAAAAAATTGATTTTAATATGCATTTTTTTTTTTTTTGTTATAACTGGCCTTAATCTTGCAATAACTTAATTTATTATTATTTTTTTCATATTTTCAACAAAAAAGCAATTGCATATTTTATCTAAAACAGAAATACTCTACTCAAAAGTAATTATCCTGGAGGTGTAAATAAATATAAAAGAAAAATTCTGAATGAATTTTAATTTTTAAAACTTTATTATACAATTTATCATCTGATACATATACTAAACCTTTTTTTCATAGTTTTGAAGTAAAATGATCCAAGATTGGATTGCTTATTGATCCTTTAAAAAATTAAGACGAAATTCATCAATTAACTTTTAGTTTAATTTCTGATGGTCTTATGCTTTGTACAGATCTGGATAATACTTTCTTAAACTTTGATTCAAATGTAGAAAGCACCTTTAAATTCAAACAAACCTGGAGATTTGCTTAGCTGCATATAAAGTATTAATAACTGATTTTCTGTTAAAAAAGTCAATACTTCAAAATCTTTCAAAATAGCAGTTCATCTTCTCAAAATGTCATTCCCAATCTAAAATTGTTTTTGGATTCAATGCATAGTGGATTAATTTTTTATTAGCATGCACTTTGATTCTACTTGAGGGCTATTGGGGATGGACTTCATAATTTGGAATTAGTCAAGATGGTTGTGATAAATACATCGAGTAAAAATTGTGATTTTAATTCATCTTACCTAAACAAATTCATTTATCAATAATTAGTAAAGAACAAATTAATATTATATCAATACTTATAGTTTAAAGAATTGATCCTTTCTTGAGATAATATGCAGACTTTCCTAATTATATTTTAGTCATTAATTGACACATGTACGAATTTAATATTAATGTTAATTGTATAAATGCTATAGTGTTACATATATAGATATATAAAATCACATACATAAGCATATAAATAGTTGATATGAATAACTTGAGCAGTGATCTTTTTATGTGGTTTTTTGAATTAATACTGTTTAATTTGTCTAATGCGGTAGATGCGGTAGTGAGGACTATGAACTTGGTGTTTACTTTGTTTTTTATCATTCGTGAGTTTGATTTCTACTGTTGCTATGATCTACTGTGCAGATGAGCTGGTACACATAAAAATCCTAATGTTGGTGTGAAGTGGAAAATTAAAGAGTGGTGATTAGTCATTGTTTTACAATTTTGAAAAAAAATTAAGAATTTTTGAAGTTTCTCCAAACTGTTATAAAATACTCACTGCATAAATTTTTTTAAAATCATTTTTAGTTATTTATGTTTCTTAGATTATTACGAACAAAAGTTAGTATGGATTTAAAAATGTATATTCTCTTGTTGATTTTTAATAATTATTTTCTAAAAAAACCTGGAAAAAACATGAAAATTTTTTAAATAGTAACTAGCATTTGATAATAAAATAACTAGAGATTTCAGCCTTAAATATATACTAACTTTTATAGAACATACGTTTGGGAGTAGATACAAAAAATTTCAAGGCTCTATGATGAACAGAAAAAAAAAGCCTTAGGGATTAGAAAACGCATATACCTTCAAAATCCAAAGTCTGAGAAAAAATCATTTAAAGTTTGTAAAGGCATAAAACAAAAACTTATAATGCCCATAAAGCTCTAATTTATTAATATGTTATTTTCCAATGTATGTTCTACATTAAAACTCTTTTTTGATTAAATATGACTGAAAATAATTTTTTTTAATTCAAAAAAAATATTTTTGCATAATATTGATAATATTTGTTACAATGGCAGTTTATTCAGCTTAATCTTAACCTAATATTTTACAAACGTTTTGAAACACAAAGCATTTATGTTCAAAATAATGTCTCAACTAACTTAAGCTAAAAATTGCCATGTTTGTACATAAAATTTAATTTTTTTCAGTTTTAAATTGGGGTAGTTTGGCAAGTTTGAGTATTTGTAGCATGACTTTAAAATATTATAATATAGTACTACAGTATGTTTTATTATATTAGAGTTTGGTACATGATGAAAATATTAAGTTTTAAATGCAATACTTGTATTCGGAAGTCTAATTGTGGTATCACAGTTGACTGGTTTTTAGATCATCATTTTCAGTAGTATTCCATCTCTTTGAAATATTGTTTTTCACGGCAACCTGAGAATGTTTTTGCCGTGGCATTTTCTGGACAGAAAAAAAATTAATGATAAAGCTTCTAAGTTATATAAACTATTTTTTAAATCAAAAATTAGCCTTGAAATTAACTTTAATTATGAGAATTCAAAAACTCAAAATATAATCAAGAAGAAATGATTTTAGTAATGAAAATTGAAATTGATAAACATTTAACACTAAAAGAATTGCTTGTGCTCAAAATATTTTTAATTAATTCAATTTAAGTGTAAGAAAATGCTTCAAAATTAAATCCCTTCAAAATAACCCTTGTGTTACTTCTAAGTGTTATGTTAATAAACAACCCATTTCAATTGATTTTTGTACAGTGAGGAAATGCATCTCTCTTCTTATTATGAAAATTGCATAATTTTTGCACAGTTTTTTGAGAAATGTATCTATTGTGTATAAAATAAAGCTGATTGTATATTTAGCATGACATTTCAACTTTTCAAATTATATTATTATGATTGTTTTTAAACTGTGTTTGTTATTTATTTTTTGCAGATTTTCCTGAACCACCTATACATAAATCAAATAACTATCCTGATAAAGAAAGTCTATATGCGCAGCAACTCGCAAGAACTGCAGCTCAGTATCCCGAGACAAAACATCCGATAATTCAGTTAGTATAAGTAATACATGCTGTATAATTTTTCATTATTTTGTTTCCCTCCAAGGGCTTACTTTCTTTAAGTACAATATATATTATCTATATGACTGGGAATTGCTTCAGTGGTTTTCTCTTTTGCATGGGAGCTTGCTGGCTTTAGTAAATACAGGTTACATTATCCTGGGATATTCTGATAATCTTTTTTTATTTTCAATCATGATCCTTATCAACCAAAACTTTTCCTTCCTTTGACTTGCATCTGTATCACAGATATACATCTGTATTATGTATATGAGTACTTTGTATTACAGTGTATGAGGAATACTTTGTTACTATTTATCAATGTTTTATTTTCTTTATTCTCTTAAAATTAATTTAGTTTTGGCTTAAGGTATCATTTTATTCCCTGCCTGTAGATAGGTGGCAGACAGGAGTCATTGCTAACTGCGACTTTATTGGAATTCCCACTGAGACATTGCTGTAGGTTTAGTGTTGTATCTAAGAGTGTGTTAATCCTACATTCAGATGCTGTAGTACTTTATTTTGGACAATCTTTGAATCAGTGCTGAAAATGGGTATTGCCAACTGATTAGTAGAATGCCTTCATTGAGAACCATGATATTTTAGACATTCTGAAATAAATACTTTTCATTTAGATTCAGTTTGATCATGCTTGGGTGGTGATCTAGTTAGCTCATTTCAACATCGGTCCAGTTACAGCTCATTAATAATTTTTTACAATTTACTACCCAAACAGGGTAGTATCCCAGAAGTTACTATCTATTACTCATAAAGTTTTTCAAGGAATAGGAGGTCCCCATTGTTAGAATACTACAGTTTGCTTAGTAAACAATTGATTTGCTTATAGATACTACATTAGCTTTACAGTCCGAATAATTTTTGTCAGCAAAACTATTTCTAGATTTACCTCTCACCTTTAGTAGGCATAAATTTTTGAAATTTATTTTAGTGATATAATTTTGTACCTAATTTATGCATGTCTGAAACTGAAATCTTGGATGAACTTTCTGATCACTATGTTTCTCAGTTTGGATGGATTATAATTAAAAGGGATGCAGTTTTTTCTCCATCTAAATGTATGTTTCAAAATTTTTAGTTATCAATAAGGGTTAAAGCAGTATATCTCAATTGCTGAATTTGTCCTACTTCTGAATTGTTTGTAGTGTCAAAGGTTTGGGAATTCTGAAACTTCTTGCCAAGGACAACTTATGTCTAGATTTGCATCTGTTGGTACTATTACAAGGATGCCGTTTAAAATTTCAAACATATTGTCATCAGTTACGTTTTTGGAATTCTAAGTTGTGTGTAGAGTGGCAAAAAGAAAAAAAAAATCCAAGGAATTAAACCTACACAAGTTATTTCCTAGCTTTAAAATTCATAATGTCAGATCTCTCATAATCATTCATCAAAGCTGCTAAGCATTATCTGTGTTTACCACTCAACTCTTTATGGTGTGTTACTAAAACTATTTGTAACCATTGTAGTACTTGCAAATATTATTATTCAAATTTGTAGACTCTACAATGAGCTAAATTCATGACATTCACATAAGTGTAATAATTTGTTTCTCATTAAATTTTAAGATGACATTAGATTTGTACAATGTAGGTGCAATTTCAAATTTGGTAATTGAATAATAATGCTCAAGTATTAAGATTTTTCAAAAAAAAAAAAATTCCATATAGCTATTAAAAAACTTCTATATCGTGGGTAGCTTTAAATCAGGTGCATTTTATTTACCTCTGAGCATTATTATTGTATTTTTAAAAAAAGTTTCTGTAAAGAAAAGTTGGCAACATTGAGATACATGAACTGTGATTGTCTGAAAACATGTGAATGCATTTATCATGTGACTGGTACATCACATTAAATTTGACCATTACTGCTTTAGTGGATTCTTTATTTGTTGTATTACATTCCATTGATGTTTCAGTGTAATTTGCTTCTGGTACATTTATTTTCACCTTTCAAATCTAACATAGTTTCATCTTCAAAATTTCTGTTTAAATCTTCTAACATAGCATCAACTGAATCATCATATTTGCTTTAACATGCTTGACAGGTATTAAAATTTTCTGGATGTTATGTCAGATGAACCTCCAACTCTCATAAAAACAGAATAACGAAAAGGAAAGTAGATTTACAAAAATATGTATCTGTATCATGAAATTAAACCAGTATAAAAATAAAACCCTACAAATAAAAAAAATTGCTTCTATACAAAACATTCCAGGAAAAGATGGGTTTTTTTTTTTGCATGATGTAGATGAATTCTTTGAGTATTTACCTTGCTAGATATGGAATTTTCTCATCTTTAAATACTTACTAAGAATCAGGAACTGTAGAAATAATTATAATACACTTTTTTATACTTCACATATTTAAAAAGTTCGACTTACTCTTTTCATAAAATACTATATTTAACACTTTTGAAACTTTTTTTTTGCATTAACTAGTGGGATTTTAAGAAGTTTTTCCTTTCAATAATTTGTATGTTTTTATTTCCTATTTTGTCCCTATACTTTGTTTGTAGCACAGCAAAATTTGACTCTTGTTTTGATATTCATTCCTACCACATCATTATATTATTCATTAGAGTAAATGAAAATAAGTTTCATTTTAGTTATAATTGATTTTCTCCTTTATAATCTATTTCACAGTAAACCCATGGACATTTTACCTGACATTCAACAAAACAGAGCATCTGAAATTGAGGAATATAAGTCACGAAGGTTTCCAATGTCAAGACAACCTTCTTATATGGCATATGAAGAAGCACTTGAAAAACAATTATCTGGTTATCCAGATTTGAAACCAAAACATTATAACCCTTCTCAAACAGTGGATGATTCCATGTATAGTAATGATGATTTAATTCGTGCTAGTCTTGTTAACCAGTTACCAATTGAATTAGGTGAGTTGAAATTTTATATATATATAATATACTCTTGTTTGTAGAGAATAAGCCTATATAATAATAAATATTGTTTTTAGCTCTTGGGAATATAATATGAATAATATGTATAAATTCCACTTTGAAATTTATCACATTTTGTTCATTTAAAATTTGTCAGATTTTATAATAAATGTAGATAATAATTATGAGTAGATAACTTTTTAAAGCTTCTTTCTTTCATTGAATATAAATACATTTATATTGATTCTTCACATCACTTTCAATGTATAATCACAAAAAAAGAAACTCTGAGATGGGTTCATCTAGTATAATTTTGCAATTTTTAAAATTTATATCACTGTTAACAACTCAAAGTGAATTTAGTTATGATGTCAGTGGGTTGATTAATTTAATTAAAATAGTGAATTCACATCTAGAACAGAGCTTTCATATTACAGAACCTGATTTATTTTAAAGATATAGGTGCTGAAATGTCTAATTAGCCAAATTCCAAATTTTATGTGGATCCCAAATTTTATGCACAACATATGGTGCTTGATGGTTATTTAATGCTCAGAATTTGTACTTATGCATCTAAAAATTATAGTTTACATGTTGGCAATGCACTTAAAACTTTATGGAACATTATTTTCGTATTTGGGTAATATATTGAGCTGCAAATTTTGATAATTTCNAAAAAAAAAAAAAAAAAGACTATCTGTTTTGAGCATTTTTCATCTATGTTTAATTGTGTAGAATTTTCTTGTACAAGAAAATAAATAAATGTCCCAGAATGCAAATTTTAATGATTATATTCAAGTTCCTGAACAATGACATTTGCTAACCAGATTAACATATTATTCCATAACACACAAACACTAATAAACCATTATTCAGAATTTAAATTTTCATTCCAATTTGCTGCCTAATCTGTTATCTACACTATATTTTATTATGTAAGAATTTTGGAAACTTTTCTTTCACTACATAAATTTTGCTTGAAAATAAAATTCCTGAATTATAAATCATTTTAAAAAATAGAAAGCAAGGACAATCCTTTCACAACACTGCAACAAGTCAGAAACTTATAGATATTTTCAACAAAAAGATTGCATGTAAGTTTGTTAGTAAATATAAAAGAAAAAAAAGCATTTTTTTATTTTAAATTGAGGTTTGTCTCATTTAAATAAGATTAAAGTTGTGTGTTTGATCACTTGGAAAGTTGAAAGCTGTGTATTATTTAATTTTATCTATTAAAAATCGAAGTATTTCTAGAATAATGAGTAACTCATAAATATATTTATAATACAGATCGTCCACACCATATGTTCCAGTATGGGAAACACGCTGGAGAAACAGCTATGCCTCATGTTTTAAATAAAAATAGAGAAAATATAGAAGGTAAGTTAAATAGTTTTTACCTCTTATTAAACGGAATGCAAAATAAGGTGCTGAAATATTTTTTTATCGTTTTATTGAAAGTTTGTAAAGAAAGCATAGTATCTTATACCTGGATATGTGTACTTATTGTTAATAAACAGTGATGGAAAATAAAATTCCTATCCCATAGGGGATTTGTGCTTTTTAAATACGATTTGGAATGTGTATTTGCTCATCTGAAAGAGGACATCTACCATGCCTTTCAAAATATAAGCCTATCCATGTATAAGTTGATTCAAGCACTAGCTGAGTTTGTACTTTTTTCTTCAAAAATTTATCCAAAATTTGAAACTTGTATAAGCCAAATTGGGAAAAAATAAATATCCCTTAATATTCAAACATGTTGCCATAAGGCCGAAAATGTTTCTAAGTAGGTAACACTGGTGGAATATTTCCCATTCAAATTACAGTAAAGTAAAATGCCTACAGTGATAGTTTTATTTTTGATAGCCCTTTCTGAATCCAGCTAATATTTTTCCATTTGTTTGTTTTTATCTTGGGCACAGGGACTTAAGAATTCTTGGGGCCCTAGGCCTCTATACAAAAGGAGGCTTCATCTGCGACTCTTAAAAGTTAACAGTATATATGAGGGATGGCGAACCAATGGCATGCGACACAATATTTTGGGGATGCCACTGATCAAAACGGTTTATATTTTAGCTCAAAATAACATTCACTGTGAAGCATTACAAACAAACACGAGTGATTGATTGTGTTGTGCTAGGTGATGGGGAGCACACTCATTTGTTATTGTCCTACAACCCTAACATAAGTTATTTGTCATCTAATCTTCAACAGCAGAAGTTGCACTAACCTTGCTTTAATTTGAACCACACATATAATAAAAACATTTACAACAATACAGTACAAAATGTACTTTTTTTTTTTGCAGTAAACACAGAGTTTTGAGTTGTTAGTATTTAGTTTTATTATTTTCCCTATAATCCTAAGTCAAAATTATTTGATGGCACATCTATGCCTCATTAAACATTTCTTCAGAAAAAATGGCACGCTGGTCCATAATGGTTCACCACCTCTGGTATGTCGCATACATTATCAAAAAAAAAAATACTCCTATAAATGGTAATTCAAAACAAATAAATCTATATGATGCTCAATTTCCCAAACTGGTTCAACTGATTGTTACCTTTTGACTAAATGAGCAGTGACAGTATATGGTGGTAGGCTTAGGCCACAAAACATGGACAACAGACATGACATAATAATGCAACATTGGCTCTGTTGTCAATTGGCATATAGCTCAAAACTCCCAATTTTTTCAGAGAATATGTTAGGGAATAACTTTTACTGATTAAGATTATTTTTGGATCATGGTCTTATTGAGGATGAGTTGAGAATGAGACAAGGCTTTCATTAAGGCTGAGGCACTGTTCCCTGGCCCAGTTGATCCATGACTTAAGACATCTTTGTTTGTTTACTATATGGGCTTATGTTATTTTCTATTTTATTTTTTTGTTTTGAAAACTAACAAGGAAAAAAATTGTATATGGTCAATTTCAAACTGCAAGGGATTGTTTGCTGAAAATTCTACTAACAATATGGCTGCTCAGCATTTCTTTGTAAATGAGAAACAAGTTCAAGAGTGTATACAATCATAGAGGAGATGCCAAAATCAAAAAAGGCAGAACATAGATTGTCACATAGAACATCAAATTGTCACTTGATGATCATATGCCTATATATATTCCAGTAAGGGAATATGAATGTAGTGAAGTACTCTGTCAGATTCTAAAACCAACTTTGAAGGATTTGTGTGGCTTTTTTTACAAATGAGGATTGCATTCAAAACACCCAAAAAGTTAAAATGATTAAAATTGCTTACAAGTAATTAAAATGTAAAAAAAAAAGCTTCTTCCCTAAACAGCATATTTTTTTTTAGATTAATGGATCCACATATCAGCCAACCCCTTAATTTAACTTTAAAAAGTTCAAAAATGCTTGGATTATACATGGAAATTTACAGTTCAAATTTCAAATGAGCTAAATGAGAATGATACTAGTAGCATCACTATAATTAAGCAAATGATGTTTACTTTAAATATATAATAGAGGCTTTGTGAACACTATTTATCATCCAGATTGGATGTTATGATTTGAGTCATGATTTATCTAGATGAGAAGATTTGAATTAGAATGACTTTAAGGAGACAAAGAGCATTATCAACAGCTTATTAAATTTAAATGAGGCCATGAAAGAATGCTAGGAGCTGGTAAATTTTCTTTTCACAAAATATTGCAGAAGGACTTGGAAGGGATGTATGATTGTTAGCAGCAGTGGCCACAAGAAGGATCTCAAAAAGTCTGGAACCCTCACAGATAGAGAAGACCACAATATTTGTCATGGTGTTGTTGAATATTGGCATTTTGTACAATGTCTGTAGTAATTGTTCAAGCTTCTATTGGCTTTATAGTTACATAGGAAACTGCAACAAATTGATTACTTTAGGAACAACTCCAAGCCAGATGCCATGTAGCTTTCATGCTACTGACTCCAAATTCCTACCATCTACAACTTCAGTGACATCATGCTAGAGTTGGAGGGTGAAGTGGAGATCTATTGTGTTCTCAGATGGAGATTGTCTCTGTATTTATAGCAGCGAGGGTCATATATTAGTTAGAAGGCCTAAAGAGTTTTTGGACTAAACTCTTTGTGGCATAAACACACTGGACTTGTACAAGAAATTATGGTCTGTAGAGCAATTTCCTGTAACAGCAAGAACCATCTTATCCCAAGCATTTTGGCTGCATGTTTGAATAGACTAGTGCCTGAACCCATTGTGGTGCCATTCTTAATCTTCAAGGGCCATTTTTCCTACAGGACTACTAATACCCATTTAAATGCTGTCACCCAAGTATTTCCATTGGCTTGCTAATGGAACATTTCCTACCATATAGAGGGGCTATCTGTCAAAGCTCAAAGTTCTCTCATTGGCATGGCGGGAAAGTTCAGAGAAGCTATTGCTAGTTCAGATGTCATCCTCACCACTTGACCATGGTTTAAAATTATGATTTCCATTACAGATAGCTGTCATGTTGCTTTTTAGTGTAACACATTGGTGGGTCATGTTGCTTTAATAAACACTTAATAATGGATCATTTTGATGCATTTTCAATCTGGGTACTTGCTAAAATTGGTATGGCCATTTTCATGACTATAGAGTATTGATAAGTTGCCTTGGTTTATGAGATTACCAGCACTTTTTCTCATCAAGTGTATATCAAACATTGAATATCAAATGCAGTATCATTCACAATCAATACAGTCCATTTGTTGATTTAACTGCCCAAGTGCAATGTACAGGAAATTCCATATATGGAATTATATGGACAGGAAATATATGGCTCCTGAATGCACATTGTTTTGGGAAGAGTTTGTATAAATGTATTTATAATAGCAGTGACTACAGCATTTATTAAACTATCACCATTTCACATTTAAACTGCTCTTCTTGCACATGCTTTAATTTAGGACCTTGAAGCTTAAATAAATATAACCTAGATGAATGCTTTGCTTGAAATTTGTTCCTCTAAATTAATTTCTTCTTGGTGTTGGAATTTCATTTTCTGTCAATGTATATGTAAAAAGTACTGATTTGGTTTTCTTATTGTAAACCATTGTCTAATATCATAAATTAAACAATTTTGATTCTTTATGAAATTCAGTAAATGTTTAAAGAGTCAGCATTGTAATTTTTAATTTTTTTAAAGGGTTATGTTGAAAAACAGTCTACACTCTTTACATTGTTCTTTTCTTTCTTTTTTCCCTTCTAAAATATCTTCAATAAGTAATCAAGACCATATCAAAAATGCTGTTTTTAAATATTCATGTCTTTTATTTAATTTTTTTAATGCAAGGAGGATATATTTTTTTTTAAAATAAAGAAACTGTTTTTTAAAATATTGTGTTTATTTAGATGTAAAGTATGAAAATAATTTTGTGTGTCCACTTCACATGCATTGTCAATAATAATTTTTGTAGCATCTTTGTCTCTTTATATTCTCTTTGTCATTTGAATATTTAATGAAGTTAGTTTGCTTAATGATCCTTAAAGTTTTTAATTATATGAATTTTTAATCATTCACACATTTTTTTTACTCTTGTATATGCTTTGTTATTTTTTAGAAAAAGTTCCCTCTACTGAAGAGCCTATGATTACTCTGAAACCAACAACACCTCCTAAATCTGTTCAAAGAACTGTTTTGGATTTTAAAATGTCCGTTACAGAATTGTATCAAGCTAGTCGAACTCATTCTCAGGAAGCAAACAGTGCAATTCTTGCTCTAGTTATGGGTCTTACAATTACAGTTCTCTTGTTTGTTTTTCTGGCTTGTCGAATTAAAACAATAAGGAAAAGAATGTCTCGGAAGGGTCGTGCCTTGGCACATGATGCAGATTACTTAGTCAATGGAATGTATCTGTAACTGTGCAATTCTTTAAATATTCATATGTTGTAGTGTTGTGAATTATCAGTCATTTTGTTTTTAAGATTATGTGATATTTTATGAAAACTTGACTTTTGCAATTACTCTGTTTCAGTATCAATACTGTGATATTTGTTGATGCATCACTATTTTTTTATTTATTTTGCACTTTTAAATAATTGAATATGAGAATTATAACAAGGCCCATGATCGTATTTAAAGATGCATTTATATCTGAAAGGAAATTATGGTATTTATCAATTATAGGAATTATGTATTGCGATTGGTTTTCCAGTTATCACCAACAGGACCATTGGCTTTATTATCTGATAAGATATATTCACTACAAACACGGTGATGAAATGGAATTTGTTGCATTTCCTATACGTTTGCCTTATTTTACTTCATATTCCTTATATCCAATAAGTACCAAAATCATAGTAATTTGGTAAGTTTTAAAATCAAGACACACTAATTTATATATTCTACTACTTTCTTGCAAATTAGTATTTTAAGTTATCTAATATTTTCTTTCTAAAGTTTTGTATTACTTTTGATTCACTAAAGAATTACATATGTGTATTATTCATTTTACACATACAACTATAATTTATCAATTATATTTTATCTTCATTAAGCCCCAAGTAGTCACAGAAAGCTCCATATTAGTATTTATCGTTTTAGGTTCTGTTCTCATTGCTTGTATCTCTTCTATGTACATCTTACAATAATTCTTTGCAGTAAAGTATAATTATTGTCATCCTCCCCCAAAGCTTATTATTATACTGTTTCATTACAACAATAAAATAAAAAATCACTGTCTGAAATTAGATTTTTTTTCCTATCGGAAACTGGTATTTAATTACATGTACCCTAGCAAGTACCCAGTACTTTTTTTTTTATATATAATTGATTTATATATAGTGTATCAGAGATAATTTATGTAACTGATGCATTTTCAGAATTTAATGTATGAAATAATTCAAATGTATATATCGTTAAATTTTTGTTATCTTTACCGAATCATTTTTTTTTTATTTTGCACGTATTCTTAGTTATGGTTTCCATACTTTTTTGTCTTGAAAATGGATAAACCAAAATAATGATTTTGAGTCATTGTACCAAGATACACAATCTAGTCTGCAATGTGATTTTAAAACTTTTATGTTGTAGCTTTTTATTTTTATTTACAATTTTTTTTTTATATCAAATTTGTTATTTTATAACTTTTGTTTATAAATTTTACTGTATTCTAGTCATTTTTGTTTTTATTATACATTTTCTTGTAAATTGTTGTTATTTAATACATTTGAATCAATTGGTATATTTTTTATAAATATCTCAAATTGTATAATTTCGAAATAAATTGTTTTAAAACAGTACTATGAAGTGCACATTATTTACTATCCACGCATAGGATAAAATAACTTCTGTATGTTTTTTTAAAAAAAATGAATATATATTAATATTTTCTTTTTAAATACATTTTATTTAACAACACAAGAGCTTGTTCACTTCTCAGTCAGTTTAATTAAACCTTGATTTCATTGCAAACCATTCTGTTGAATATATATAGTTGCTGTGTTAAAATAATATTGGTTTAAACAGTGGTTTTCTCTCAAATTTTTTATCTAATTCAGTAGTTTTATTAATGAAAGAACAATTAACATTTTGAAGAATTATTTTTGGATTGCTTTGTAACCCCAGAATAATATTACTATTTTTTTTTTTTTTCTGTTCTAAGCTTTGAGCTTGTAACTACAAGATATGTTTATTAAATTTCAAAAATAGAACTAGTGAAACTTGATGAATAATTGAAGTCAAACTTAAGTTTGAACAATAAACAACTTTCTTTTAAAAAAAATATTTATTTTTATCTTTAAAATAATCATTTCCACCTGCTATGTACTTTTTAAAGTGACATGAAGATATACATCAAAATTCAACTGTTAAGTTTTTCTGTATGTCCTGAAATCACTGTATGCTTAGAGAAGACCTTAGTATGGGGAAAAGAAAAAAAATCAGGTGGGGACAAATAAGAATGACCTATTTCTATGATCTCATGCTTGATAATGAGTTAGACCATGGTAACCTAGTGGTCAAGGTAAGACTCGTGGCTAGCATGTCACGAATTCAAGCCTTGTACCACTGAAGACCTTTTGTGCAAAGAAGGATGATGCATGTTAAATATGTGGAGGCTCAAATGTCTTCCTATGGTGTGGTGGAGAAGTTAGGAGAGGAGATGCCAGCTCAGGTGTCGTCCTCACCACTTGACCATGGTTAAAAATTATGACATTTCATATTAACAACATTGTGACTTGACGTTTTTACATAGTAAAAGCTGCTGGTTACTCATACTGGGAAACAATTGCTTCAGATCAAAAGATATCGCTTAGTGCATTCCCATGCATGTCCCAAAACATTAATGATGGCAACATTTGATTGACGGTATAATACGTATGAACTCAAAAATCTCCTAAAATTGCAGTCTCACTAATTGGTTCAAAATAGTTTCATAGTGCTGCTTGTTTACAGTTTGACCAAGTTGAACAAAATCATTTTGTCTATCAAAGAAAGTAATTAATATTTGTAGAAACTGATTTTGTGTTGTCTTGTAGAACCTACTTAGTTTAAGGATGACACTGATAACATTGGATATAAGAAAAACGATTTATATATTCATTTCTATTCATTAAAACTGCAACACTATGAAGGAAGAATGATGAAAATGACAAATATACTTGCGAGGAGAAGACGCTATGATATGTGAATCCTTTGTATTTGGGAGGAAGAAACGGCATTTGAATATTAGTTGTTTTGATAATGGCAGGATCGCGGCCTAATTGAAAGTATGGCTTACTATTCTGTTGCTACTTATATTGGTTGGAATTCAACGACTTTCATACGAATATGGAATCGATAGATTGAAGAGGATTATACTCAATGCCATGCAGAACCAGAACAACTTCCAACCACTAATGACTGAGGGCGGAAAATCTGTCAGGTCAGCCTTGCAGGGTAGTACAGCTACATTGACCTTGAGTCAGGAAGTGGGCTGGTGTAATGCACACGTATCTACATGATCCATACAACTGTGCCTAGAGCAGCACAGCATTAGATTTTTATTGTATTACATCTAATTAGGACTTCATCTATATAAAATATTTATTGAAACAAAACATTAGCAGCTTCTCAATAACAAGATACAACTGTAACTCCTACATTAGGAAGTAATGAAACAGCACATCTATACAGTATTTATATAAACTGCAATTTGCATATACAGT
>BMAV01026325.1:53092-96306 GCA_019973955.1 Trichonephila inaurata madagascariensis | reverse complement strand
ATATGAGAAATAATAAATTATATCATCTGCTTTTCCTTATTATTTATGAATTACTCATCCGGAAAAGAGATAAAAAATATTTTTCGAGATTTTAGCAATTTATGACTAATTAATTTATAAAACATCTTTGAAATTGTTTGTTTTTCACTTTAACGGTCTATCCTTAGTTATTTCATGGAATACCTAGTTATTTCATACAATAACTAGGTAAAGTATAAAACTGTTCATCTATTATACACATTAACTGACTTGTCTAGTTATTTTATGAAATACCTAGTTATTCTATGAAATAACTGAATTATACACTTTAACGGTAACAAGTACATTAAACTAAAGTAATGAAGACTTACCAATAATTCTCGATATTTCGGCCTTTTTCTGTAATCTTTTGTTAAGCTAAAAGAAAAAATAAATAAATAAATAAAAGAAATTTTTTTAAAATTTCTAGGTATACTAATTTTTTAGCTAATAAAAGCCTTTCAACATTAAATGTAAATTTCCTCTTTCCCACCTCTTAAAAATACTATAGGACAAAAATTAGAAAATTACAAGAAATACAACACCCTTAATTACACATTTAATATATATATTTTCTCCTACTCCAGCTATATAAAAAAATGATTTTACAAAATGCAACAACACACACAAAAAAGCAATTTTTAAAAATAAATATAATATTCTGATATTACATAATATTATATCTTACCAGACTTGAACAAAAGAGCAAAAATCTAGAGAAAACCCCAAATTAGGAGGTAATCTTGGTGGGTCTTCTTGTAATACTTTACTTAAAACTTCAAAATCAGTTTTACAGTCTTGATAAGGAAATTTACCAGTAGCAAGCTCAACCTAAAATAAAACAAATCCTCAATATGTGGTCAAAATATTATAAAAATATAAAAGGTGTGACAAAAAAAAAAAAAAAATACGAGACTGGTCCAATAAATTATTGTACGTAGAGAATCAGTTCTCTATGACATTATCACCTTCAAACTAGTTCCTTTCAGTATTCAGTGCTGTCATTGCTGGTAACAGTTCAGGAACGAGGTTTTTGGAAGACCCTTCAGGAGATTCTCCATTTTTGCCTGAAACTCTTCACCCGAGGTAAAATGGGGTTCCCTTTAAGTAAGATTTAATTGCAGGAAATAAAAAAAAGTCGGGGTTGAGGCCAAATCAGCTGAATAAGGAGGATGCTCCATCACAGTAATGTTTTTGCCCGTCAGAAACTGCCTAACAAAAAGGGCTGTGTGAGCAGCTGTATAGTCTTGATGCAACATCCATTAATCACTCCCCAATTCTGGCATTTGTTTCCTAATTTTTTCATGTTTTTTTTTAGCATTTCAATGTAGTTGTGCTGATTAACAGTCTGACCATTGATGTGAGTGGGAACCCATTAATATCACGAATTTTGGCAATGTTTTGGACTGTAATTTCTGACTTTGGGCACCCAGCTGTGTTCATCTTCCCCAATGTCCCTTCCCCCTGAAAGCCACTTATGTGCATGACACAAAGTTTAATCTCCATAAGCCTCAGTTAATATTTGAAATGTTTTTATGGCTGATTTTTTGTTTCATAAGAAACTTGATGTTGATTTGACATTTTTATTAGGAATGCAGTTGGACGAGTCCACCAATCAATGATGCAGTATGCTTAACTGACACGATCGGTTAAGGTGAAACTGGCCACATAGATAGAGGAGGGGTGTGGTATGATGTCATCAAAACAGTTGTTGCCAACTCCACTCTTTTTTCAAGCAACACACTTAGTTTCGTTTTTTTTTGTGTGTTACACTTAGTATTTCTACATATATCTTATTTAATTTCTGTTTTATCAATATATTTTTTATTCTAGGTCTTCTTTAATCTAACGTGGAGAAAAAAATGCTTACAATTTTTTTATACCCACGAATTACATCCTTATCTTCATCTTTACAATTTACACACTTTGCAAAAAAGTACATATTTTATATACTGAGAAATAAGGTAATTTTCTGAATGCTATGACTCAAAATGCTTCATTTGCTATATATATGTATAGGGAGAGTGAGAAATAATAGTAGGAATTGAATAAGGAGTAATTCGATAAAATGTAAAAACTTGGATGACAGCCAAATTTCATTTTAATTGGAATAACGATATACATGTAATAAAACATAATTTCTTTCAAAAAGCGTATATGCCTAAAATCTTAAAAAAAAATTTTTTTTAAATAAATGACTTATTTTATGAACTTAAAGAGTTGTAATTCTAGAAGTATACAAGTTTTTCAAAATCCTGAGATAATACCTTGAATAAATGACTTCAAAACATAACAGTACTACATACATACATTTCAGTTTTCTTCATAAAAAAAGACGTGTGTGCTATACAGTAATTGAAAAATGAAATTAAATTTTTAAATAAACTTGATTTAGATCAATTTTTTTATTTCGACTGAATGAAATAAATGTTACTCTAAATAAGTTTCATGCATCTGAAAAGTTAAACTTTAAACAATTCTTTAATTTTCAATATAAAATTTTTTCCAGAACTTACAAGTGATATCCCAAGACTCCAAACATCAGCTCTTATGTCATAGTCAGGTCGCTCTGGATCTGGTGGATCTATTCGTTCAGGCTATAAAATATAATATTAGTTTATAAGTCTTTTTAACATATAACATTTTTAAAAAGCATGTATTTTATGCTTACTATCCCAATAATAATTATTAATTATATTTCCTTTTAGATCAAAATAGAAACCAAACAACTACAGTGGGATACCTTACAAAATCATTGCTTTAAAACTTTTATGAATAAAATACTTTTAATATTTCATTATTAGTTGGTTATTTATATATTTGACAAAAAGGAAAAAAAAAAATAACTTTCATAATTCTCACAGCAGCACGAAACAATTGAAATCACACTAGATGGCTCAAAGGAAACCCACATATTCCACTACAATTTAAATTTTTTTTTATAATACAATATAAGAATAAATACTATATATATATATATATACATATATATATACATACATATATATATATATACATACATATATTTATATATACATACATATATATATACATACATACAAATATATATATATATATATATATATATAATTGATTCTAATACATTCACATATATATTACTTTTCAGAAAGAATATAAATGTATTCTCTGAAAAATATAAATAAGAACTAGGAATTAGTTTCTATGAGAAAAGTTAATATTTTCAACTTTACTTTTAATTAATTTAAGGCAGTAAATTCATGCATATTTTACAGAATAGGTATACTTGTCTTTCTTAATCAATAAAAAATTCTACTTAGAACTTTATAGCAATCTCTTATTAAAAAAAACTATATTCTCTACAAAATGTTAAATATTGGGAGGGGGAGAGCAATAAATGTGTTTATATACATATAATAAATATACTAGCTGTTGTACCAGTTCTTCGCACGGGTGAATTGAAAAATTTAACAATACAGATCGAAGGATAAAGAAGTTTTTAATGAGTTAATTTTATGTAAATTGCAAATTAAACAAAAAAAGAAAAAATTTTGCATATTTCAGCTGAACAAAAAAATCCTGTTTGTTAAATTTTAAGTCCATAGATGTATAATAGCTGATAAAAAGGATTTCTTTTTAAATCTACAACTCTCCATAACTCTCTTGTGGGTCGATTTTTTAAAACACCTTCCTAAGATGATCTCTGCTCAGCAAAAGTAGCACATTGTTGCAAATTTTGTGCAATGAATGCTTAAAATAGTATAAATAATTTATATCCAGAGAAGTGTAATATGTTAATATTACTTTTTGTTGTATTTATTTTACGTTAAAATTGTAATCAGCCTCACACTCCGCCTGTTCCAAGCTTTCGCAGTTTCTGGCGCCTGGCATAAACAAAACAAAATACAAAGTTTTGCTTCACACATAAAAGATAGATATATGCTGTCGCAGGCTTTTCTGCAGATGGCCGAATTTTTTCCTTTCTTGACAATTATCATTACATTTTGGATTCTTCAAACAGTATATCTTTATAAATTATATATAGTCTATGTGTTATTTTGATGTATAAACTATATTATTGTAAAGTTTCATCAAAATCCATTCAGTTGTTTTTGCGTCAAAGAGTACCAAACATCCATACAAACTTTCACGTTTACAATATTAATAAGGATACATATTATTGAAGAATGTGTAAAAAAATTAATCTTACCGCCATGTAAGCAGCACATCCAGCTGATCTTGTCTTGGCTTTAGAATCCACTAATCGGCCACTAATGCCAAAATCACAAAGTTTCACAGTCCCATTTTCGTCTAAAAGAATATTAGATGGCTTTACATCTCTGTGAATGACTCCATGCTTTTCTTTCAGATAATGCAAGGCCTTGACAATCTAAGTATGTTTGTATATAGGCATGATAAAATATAAATGTTGATTGGAATAATAATGTATGAGCATGAATAATGAGAACAAATAAACCTATACTTGGCGAAGTACAATATAAGTTTATTATTATAAATTTTTTAAAGGACATTTCCTTAGATTCTCAAATTTATTTTATTAGTCAGTCATTTCTTTTCAACTCTATTTTATTATACACCAAGAGTAATAAATTTAATCACACAAAACCAATTGATTTGATTAAATAACATTCTTGAAAATAACGCAAGAAAATTTGAATCCCTTGAATAACAATTTTCTTGAATAAAACTTTTAAAAGAAATTTTTCCCACACAGTTACTTTCAAACATTTCACAGTCCAAAGAAAAGAAAAAGATAAATATTTAAAAAAAAAATTATTAATAAAGAATTATTTATGCTTTTGAATGCATCTACAAACAATGAAATGTTGAAATATGTAATGTTGATTTTAATTCTTATATGACAGTGCCAAGTTTTTTTTCATAAGTAATGAGTAGAGCATAGAACTATGTATGTTATGATAAGAAAAAAAAAAAGTTATATCTTCTTATAATTTGAATTTCATGAACTACAAAACTTAGTCACAGTTAATCCAGGAAAACAAGATATAGGGAATTCTATGTGTTGTACTTAATTATGAAAAGTAATCACATTTTGAAAACTGAGCAGACTAGCATCAAAATGACATTCACTTATTTAACTTTTTTTTGCAAATATTTTTCTTTTTTAAAGAAATATTCCACAATGACAATCCTATTTAAATGTAGTCGCATTAAAAATTATTTACAGATTTTATAAATGTATAATAATTCACTCAAATTTCCTCTCGAAGGATTTTAATTCACAATGGTCTTGAGCCCTCCAAAAAAATTCGCATGATGATTAACTTTTATTTTACCTGCCTAACGAGTTATAACCATAACCTTATCTTTTCAAAACTGAAGCTTCAACATTTTTAGGACAGGTTGATACAACTTTGCATCACCTGTGTGTATTAGGACCAATCAGAAAAGCCTTAACCAAAAATCATATTTTCATAGCTTCTGGTTGACAAAGACAATATAAATAGATGAAATCTCTGGAGAGAACCAAGGCTACTTTTGTAAAACTGCACATGTCAATGTCTTGTTACTTATTTTATGTTTGTGAATGTTTTTTCACATAATTGAAAAAATGTGGACTAATTAACAAGATCTTTTCTCTTCAATTGTGCCACAATCTCCAGGAACAAGATCACAATAACAAAAGCTCTAAATTTAAGCCATGTATTATTCCATGCATATTCATTTGGAATTGTAATTTCCTTTAATTCATTATAAATTTATAAAGATTTTGTTTTACTTTTCTTTAAATATTGTCTACGAATGATGATTTTAAATCATCTACTCAGGAATTTTAGCATATAAAATATTTAAAAAAAGTAAAAATATAACACACTATAATATTACAATGATAGATGTTAAATACTGGCAATTTATAAGTGTGGTATAATATTTGAAACATAAGTATAAAAAGTAAGAATAAACCTCATAAAACATTTATATTATTATAATGGCAAATAAATTAGTTCAAATTATGAAATTTACAATCTTACATTCTAATCCTATATATAAATAGCTTTATAAAAAAACATATATAGCTGTTAGATCTAATCATTCACAGGAAAATTTTCCTCATTGTAAGATATTTATTTCACACATGATTCATTTAATATTTTTCACTTAAATGTTTGCATTTCTTGATTGTCCTTAATTTCATTTAAAATTACTTTTTGTTAAGCTGTATAGAAACTGCTGTTGTATCAATTTGCATTCCAAAAAATTATCAAAATTGGTGGATTTGTTAAATTTTGTTGTTGTTGTGACTAATGCCCCTGATCGGCAAAGGCCAGATCAAGATCCACGAAATTTATTGTGACAAAGAGCTAAGTGACGCATGTCATTAGCTATAGCTTTGAGCACCATACAGGTGACAGAATGATTTAGCTCAGCTTCACCCCAATTTTGAGGGAGAACACCCTGGGGGTAGTCAAGGGCCTTCCACCAACCTCATGAGAGGACTTGTGGCTCAAAGGCTATTTAAAGTACCCGCATGCCATGAAGGCACTATACATTCACAAACATCCATGTCTTCTTCGGGATTTGAACCCAGGCCCAACGGCACAGCAGTCAGCGTCACTAACCACTATACCGGATGGGGCAATGGGTTAAAATTTTTTAATACCACCAATGAAATAAAATGAAAAACATTTTTTTGGTACATCATGCTTTAGCAACTTTAGAAATAAAAGGCAACCGTATTTATTCAATATGTAAACATAGTCCTATGAATAATCAAATAAAAAGAAAATAATGTCAGGAAATTTCAAACTTTTTAAAAATCAATGCTTATTTTATTTATTAAATAACTCATAAGTTAATTGAGCAATGGGATAACAGGAAAGTCAGTAATTAAATTAATACAATAAAAGAGAATAACTAAAACTTGCTTTTAAAGAGCTTTATATATAAATCTATTGATGGAATATTATAGTATGTGAATTAAGAACTTTAGAATTTTTTTCCCCTCCTGCAAAATACATGTTATAAGCATGAAAGACTACACTTACCGCTACAGCCATCTTCCCTAAAATTTGCTCTGGAATAGGTGATTGAAGACGCTTTAACAGTTTATCTAAACATGTAGACATTAACTCCATACAAATCCACACATCTGATTCTGTTATAAAATAACCAAAACATTGAACAATATGAGGACAATCATGGCATCTTAAGACCACATCCAAGTCCATTGTTATTCGCTTGTTTTCTTCTTTATTTCCAGACCGTCGCATTTGCTGAAAACAAAATTACTTAAGTAAAATCTCAAGATATTAAAATAAAACTTAAAAATTAATATTAACAAAACTATTTTAAAAACAGATTTTTTTTAAAAAAAAGTAAGACTAATTTTATCTATAATTAGAATTAATTTTTTACAAATTCTAACATTTAATAGAAAATTTAATGTTAGTCCTCATTATTTAGAATTCATTAACAGAAAAACTAATTTTTTTCAACAAATATGAATTTATTCAAACAGATATCAAATAAGCTACAGACATCAGTGGTGCACACAAGAGGGGGGGGGGGGGGCCGGCCCCCCCATACCCCTTGTTTTTTTTTATTGGTTATAATCCTATGTATATATTGTGTAAAATCTAAATATATATTTGTTTTTAATAATTAATGCTAATTATTTATTCAAAAATCAATTTTGTGTATTGTTTTTGTTCCCGAAAATCTACAAAATCAAAAAAATATGTTGGGCGGCGTATTGGAGCACGATACCAAAATGGTGGACTTTCGACCCAGGACCCACCCCCTTGAAAAATGTTTGTGTGTGCTACTGATTGACAATAATTTAGCTATATGATAAATTTATAAAATATCATTGAAAAACAAGGATTATTTTATAGAGCTTGAAGTATTTAGATTGTTTTCTGTCTTATTTTCAAAAGAATCTAAATATATTAAATTACTTAAATATTCTTCAGCAAATCACTATGCATCAATTAAAAACAAATAATAAATTATACATATAACATGTGTTAGGCTGTGTAGAATTGGCAAAAATACTAAATATCTGGCATTGCTGTCATTCCACAATTAGTAGTTATCACAGGACAATTGTGGTGTCAGCAGTCTAGCAATATAAATATTCAGTCTAGCAAAAAATTTAAAATGGAATACTTAGTTGTTAACCATATCATACTAATATGAACACGTTGCATGGTAGTAAGATATGGAGAATGAGGATAATCACTATCTCTTTTTTAGTAAATGTTTGTTTGCATCATGTCTTAACCCCTTCTGCCATATGGTCACCGCTACTGATTTTCCGGTATGGAAAATCTCGTTTCTCTATTGTTTATATTGTTTTATCTCTATTGTTTAAATTTTTAATATCAATCATATAGATGGCGATAGCTGTCCACTAAATGATAGTTTTGCTTTCTATCGCATTTTCTCTACTGATTTTCATTGGTGTACTGTTTTCTGGCACTTTGTACCATCAGATGAATTTTCATCTTTCTGTGCTGAGCACTTTGACTGTACCTTATTACTCACTTGATAACTACATTGCTTTTATCTATTTTACTTTAAAACAATGCTGATTTAAAGCATATGCAGCTAATTTCTTACAATTAAGGCTGTGACTTGGAATCAGAATTGAAATATCTGTAAATGAGTCCGACAGTAGTGAGAGTTCATTAAATGTTGAATGTGCATTTTGCCTTGCTTTAAGATATATCACACTAAATTAGATCTCTGAAAAAGGGTGAGTAAATGTAATTGTAATCCAAAAAGAAAAAAAAACTTTCAAACAAACTGTATTTCTTTATATTTACAACTGTAAATGTAACTTCTCTGTTAAGCAGCCAAGACGGTAAAAAAGACAACTTACAGGGAAAGCACAATTATTTACACAAAAGCAAAACAATAAATTTTAAAAATGTTAATTTTAATAACATTTCCCAATTTGTAATAAAATGCAATAAAAAATTTGACATTTTTTACTATACTCTGAGAAAAATCGAAATGTTAAGGGATTAGTTGCTTGTGCTTATGTGTCCATTGTTGCACAGGTTGCTTGACAGGCACCATCATGTGACGGAACATCAAAATGACCGACATTGACAATTACATTTTGTGCATCCACAGAAAATATTTTTCCATCACTAAATTAGCTCAGAACAAAAATATCAATATAAAAACAATAAAAGACCTTTTGAAAATATCAAGTTTTTTATGCTAAAAAGTAATGATTACGGTTAATTATGTATGCTCAATATAGACATAATTAAGCTTAAACATAAATATCTAGAATCATATATTATCAAAATTACAGGAAATAACACCTGTAAAGATTTTCCAAGAACATTATGGATCTGGCAACTTTGACAAATCATGAAAGTATTAAAAATTTTGAAAACTATAGCAAAAAAAAAAAAAAAATAGTGACATAGTATAACATTCCCTTCAAAGATAAAAATGTTTTGATTTTCTTTTGTTTCTCTTTTTTTCCCTCAGCATTATTTAAGAAAAAACATAGAACAATACCTTGGGCAATTTTCTCTTGAAGATCATTATACGTTTCACATATACACAAAATATCTGGTTCTCTGCTAATGAGCATATTGCAGAGATCATCGCTATTGCTTGATTGATCAATTATTAACAAGGTACTCATAAGCCACACAAGAGCTTCTGTCTTGTAATTTAGTACCCAATCAAGTAACACCACCACCTAAACTAGCATCTCACTCTTCAGCTTCCCCACCATGCCAATGTAAGGACCACAAGTCATGAAAGATTTAATGTGCAACAACTCCTATACATGCCAAGTATTTAGTGGCACCAGGATTTGAACTTGCAAGACAGAAACACCACCAGTCATGAATTCACAACCCTGACTATTTAGTTTTTGCATATTTAAGTACTTGAAGTGAATATTTAACTATTTAAAGCAAGTTTATTGTAGAAATAGGTAAACAGAAAATGTTAAAAAAATAAGAACTTTCTGGAATAGTTAGTTGATAACACTGGTGGGAACTATGAAGTAAAATGGGGATAATCAGTAAATCTTTTTTTGGAAATGTTTGCATAACATTTTAACTAAATATCTGCTTAAATAAAGAAATCCTTAAAATGTGTTTACAAAAACTCAAGATTGTGTGTTTAAAAGAAACATATTGAGAAATCAAAAGAATTATCTCAAAGGGAAAAAAAAAAGTTTTACCTTTACTGCTATAACTGTATTTGAAGGTATGTGACGCATTTTAACTACATGACCACAAGTGCCAGTTCCAAGCTCTCCAAGATGTTCCAAGTCTTTCATATCAGATCTATATTTCTATAATGATAACATACTGAATTTGTACTTAATAAAAATTTAGAGAGCTTATAGACATGTCTATAATTCAAATTTAAAAAAATTAGAGGCATTCTGAAAATTAGGTACTTATTGGTAGTAAGGACTATGAAATTAAGTATAGCAATACAGAGAAACCATGCAAAATATTTGCTCCTGATATCATTAATAGTGGGTGTTATTTCAAACTATCGTCAATCTGTTGATAGCAATTCATTTGAATTTAGTGCCATAATTTTCTGTTATATTATTAGCTAGATTTTTCTATCATTTTGTTAGAGATGAAAACCTGGAATTTGCCAATGAACAAAAACAAACAACAGCACAGAATTTTTTAACAGAATGGAATTTCACCATGACAGTTTTTTTGACGAAATGGTTTCACTATGTACATGAAAGTAGACAAGAAGTGCTACTGGAAGTATAACATTGATTGTCAGTGTATTGTTTGATTTTTGTGTGAATTAGTTATCAGAATACAGGATCCTGTTTATGCTTTATTTACTGCTGGGCCAGAGAGCTTTTTCATTATTATAATATTAATAGAAAATAGATTTTTTAGCTCAGAACTAACTTTAAATTGATAATATCACCAATGCTCATATTGGAGACAAATTGAAGAAGCAATCAAAATCCCATGATTGCTATACATGATAGGTACAAAAGATTGTTTAAAATAGAGAAATTTTATCAATTAGAAGTCATTAAATTTAAAAATCAGCTATTCTTAGATAATATAAAATTATCAACAAGAAGTTGCATTTCCGTACCAAAAACAAAAGCTACTAAAGAGATAGTAAAATTACTTATTATTTAAAAACATTTGTAAGATAAATTAGAAAACGATACAAATAGCTAAAAATAAGAAAAATTCCAAATGTTTTTCTATACAGAATACATACAAACAAAACTAAAATATAAATAAAACTTAACTTTATACAAGAAATTTAACTTGCAATAAAACACATTTAGTTATAATAAATCTGTCAATAGTAAAATAATAATAATAACAGACTTACAATTGAATTTATAGTGAGAATATTTGCTTGTTTCATGATTTCTTGTAGTTTCCAATCTGTTTCACTCATGCCACTAAAAATACAATGCAAACAATTTTGTAAAATTATATTTTATGAACATTTCCAAGAATTAAAACTAATTTTCACTACAAGTTTAGAAGTAAACTTGTTGTGAAATATTTCAATTTTTAAATGATGCACTGTAGATACATAATTAAACAAATGTTACTTATATACGAGTTTTGATTCATGGCTTCTAAATTATGGAGACACAAGCAAAAAACGTTGATAAAAATTCTTCACAATGTTTTGGTTACTTTTAAGAATTTTGAAAATATATTTAATAATAAATTCCTAAGATAACTATTACTTAGTTTTTATTATGGCTTTAATATGCATTTAAGAATTTATGAAAGTTATTGCCCCCCCCCCCCCAATAATAAAGAAAAATGATAACATAGAATTTATCAACAAATTTATCACATAACTGTTAGGTCATTTAATTATTCACTTTTGACTTTTTTATGGCCATTACTAATTAACAACTAATAATCATTCCATGACTTTTATATAGCATGCATCAATTTTTCCCAGGACAGTTTAATCATATCAGCGCACATATTTGAAACTTATAGGTGGATTTAAAATGTGGTTCTTGTAAGATTTTATGGTTGGTTTTGTAATTAAGTTTTTATAATTCTCATTCATAATTTTAATTTTATGCAGAATTATAAGAAATCAATTGTTATCAACAGTAATAAATATTTTTTAAAGTTTTTTTAGATTCTTAATAAAAAGTTCACACTTTATTAAAATTTATAATACAAAGATTTAAAATGTTAAATTTCATTTAAAACAATATTACAAACAAATATTATAAATGCAATTGTTACACAGGAAATATCTGACTTATTTTCCCCCTGCTGAAACATTTAAGTATTCAATCTCACAGTGAATAAATTTTAAATACCTTAAAAACTAGGAAGATAACAATGGTTTTATAAAATGCGACTCCAAAGAAAGCTGATTTACAGCTACAAATTTTCTAGGAAAATTTAATTATGAAGAACATTTATTTTAATCTCACCCATCATTAATGACAAGCAATATTTAAAAATTAATTTTTTTTTGTAATAAATACATTTAAAAATGCATACTTTTTTTTTGTTATATTACTGCGAATGTTATGGTTTTTGAAGGAGAAAAATCAAATGCATTTTTGATATAATGCTCTAGTGAAATCTCATATGTGAAACCATAAATTATTACTAAATATAAAAGTATCTTATAGTAAAGTAAGCCTGGTGATAACTTGAAGTATATAATTTTATTAATCTCTAAATCTATTTCAACAGAGATTGCCGTATATAAAATCAAGCAGAAAAGAAGACACTACTTAGGTGATCAGATTTTCTGAAGAATTTATTTTTCCAGTTCAGAGGAGTTAAAAAAGATTTATTTTAAAAAATTCCCAGTTGTATTCTGAGCATACATTCAATGAAAAATATGAAAAAATCATAAAACTTTTATTCCAGTTGTAAGTTTAATTTTCACACAGAATGCAAAAATCATTGCATATCTTTGCAGTACATGTTATTTTTTCATATAAATTGCATTTATTGACTGGTTTTAATGGATAAGCATGGCCAATCACAAAAATTTAATAGGTAAATATCTACATGATATTCAAATCCTTTTGTGTGTGTGTGTGTGACTTCCATAAAATGATCTAATGTTATATTTAGGGTTACAAACAGATTATTGTATTTTAAGATATTAATTTGAAGTGCACATCTAAATGGGCACAGATACTAGAATTTTATTTTTATTTTTTAAAAATAAAAAGAAACAATATACAAGTACATATTATATATATATATATATATGCTTAGTATTTGAATTCAGTATACATGGTCAGTGGAAAAATTACTTATAACAGATTCTAGGTACTAGTCAGCTAATTTATTTTAACAGGAATGCAATAAAGGAATTTTATTTTGCTATTCTAAGAAATGTATTCTGTTTCATAAAAACCTTTTTTTAGTACATTATTTTTTAAAAAGTATCTATCTTAAACACTAATAATGCCAATCAAGAAGAAAAGCTAATTTATTTCCTGTATGAAACATAAACATAAAATAAAGTAATTTAAGTGTTTAAAATGAAATCAGTAAAAAAAAATCAAAGTCAATATAGTTGGATAGACAAAGAATAGGGTACCTTATTAGTTCTTGATCCTATTACTTGAATGTGATTTAAAAATTACAAGATCCATTACCAAAAGCCCTCATGTTGCTTTCAAGTTTAATTGTAATTTCAGTTCATCAGTTGATGGTTTGATTTCATTAATGTTTGATGAAAGCAATATGAAAGTGAATGGACAGATATCAATATTTTGGTCCACAGTTAAATGATACATACAATAACAGGGCTAGTATTTTGCTCTATGTTTTTTATGCCATGTAAGAATCCAGAAGCATAGTTTCATTTTATGTGCAGGTAGTAACATAATTTGCACAATGGATCTTTGATTTGGTACAATCACAATGCTTGATTTTGACATTGAGAAAGTTCAAATTCACTTGGCTACTGTGTCCATTATGAATGATACAATTATTTCAAATTTATTTCAGTTATGATAAAACTTTTCCACTTCCAAGTTTCTTTCTGCACAAGTAGTTGCTTTTAAGGAAAGAGCCCAAATGTTTTATTATTATTTTCCCTCCAAAAGAGGAAACTTTTCTTTAAAATTTAAATTTATAAAAATAATATATTAAGAGCATACTTGTCTGATAATTTCATGCTTGGTGTTGGCTGAGGCAAGACAAACTGTTTTCTAGAACGGCCTGCTGAAGATGGTCGGCCAGGTGATCCAAATTCACCTATAGGAACTAAAAAAAAAATTGAAGAGTTTAAAAAAAAATTGCTCTTTACTTACAAATTATCTAAATTCACTGCAATTCAAAAATAAATTTGGAGGAAAAAAATCTAATTAATACAGTTCACTGACACTGAAGCACAGATGCATACTTCCTAATATATCCTTAGCGGCTAATTTATATAGCAGCTTTGTTTTCATGACGGAATTGTATACAACAGAAAAAATAGGAAGGAAAAAGCACAAGGACACATTCTAAATTACTTAACATTTCTTTTAAATCGGTGAATTCCAAACTTTTTTGATCATGTACCCCTATAACAAAAAAGTATAAGAAACAACCCATATAATATATATACCATGAGCTTACTTCTTTGATGAATTCCAAGTATCACTCAGCATACCTCACAGGGTAAGTACATCACACTTTGGAGACTACAGATCTAAATAATCAAAACAATCTTTTTTAAAGGTCATTGGTTTTGAAAGTTCTTATAGAAATTTTATTTTACGCTTTTTTTTATGGCTGTTGAAAGATTCTGATTGCAATGATGCTGTGTGCCATTGTTAAAAACTAATTCAAGCTAGAGTGCCCAGTATAAATTTTAGATTACATTCAAATTGAGATTTCTCAACTAACCAATCAAGTAAACTTACTGACTTAGTTTTAAGCCAGAATTTTACATTCTTAAAAACATGTATACAAGTGTTTTCTTGTTGAAAAAATAATTTACAACAGGGGTGGGCAAATAACCTCCCATTGGCCACACACAACTTGCAAAGAATTTTTTAACGGTCCGCCAAAACAGAAAATCCACTTTGAATTGAGATTTCTTTCCCATACATAATGAAGGATTTGCCTTATATTATTCACTATCAGGAAAACAGAATTCCTTCATTAGAAAAACAGAATACCTGAAAGTGTTTCTACAAAGAGATCAAATGTAAAGTTTGGAGGATGAGGTCACAAGATTTCAGAATTTTAAAAATATTGAGACAAAATTTAATTTGCTCTATTATTCCATTATTGTTGATATTCATACAGCATTTGAGGAGCTACAGCTTGAACTTATTATCAGTGTGAAGGAAATGTTTTATGCTATAACATAAATATTGACTTTTACAAATCTTTGTCAAAAGTTTGTTTGAAAAAATGTCCGGGTATGAAGAAATTTGCAAGGAAATTGGGTTCTAGCACATTATCACAACAATTTCCAATGTTCAAGATAATTTGCCAAGTTGGCAACCCCAATTTTGCATAAGTCATATGAGCTGAACTGGCAGTCATGTGCTTCGTTTCATATAATGTTGCCAAAAATTTGCTATAATACATAAGTACCAAAAAATGATCTTTATATTTTAGTCAACATGTATTTGTGAGCATAGTTTTTCTTGCACGAAGATCAAGAGTAAATATAGATGCAAGTGGGTTGACACTAACTTACAGGTTGTGAAAAGAATTTCAAGCAATCTCACTCTGATGTAAAAAAATGGAAGAAAGTGTGACGGTACATTTATTTCATTAAACTAATTTTAAAATTAAATGTGTTTGAAGCTATAGATATGAAATTGGCACAACAAATAAATTGAATAAAACTACCACAAAATTATTTTTATTAATGTATGCAATCATTTTTAAAAAGGTACTGCCCTTCAGTATCCTCTGTTTCCACAACGTGGGCTGTGAGCCAAAACAAGTTGCCCACCCCTGATCTTCTGTATCTAGTGGGACTTCAAAAACAAAATTTTACTTCGTATTACAACAAAATTATCAGTTGCATTAAGGTGAACATTTATTTTTTTTACAATGAAACGGAGGGCAAAAGGTTTAAGAAAAAATTACAAAACATTTATGAACATTTGATTAATTCAAAAAGAATACACAAATTACACTTACATCTCTTTTAATTTTTTACTTAAATGAGTATTTTTCTATTAAATGAATTCTTTTGTCAATGTATCATTTTCTAATACATCAAAAATATCCTTCATATATTTGACAGCATGTGAACTAAAGTATTAACATTCAATCTTGTGATTTCTTTTTTTATCCAAAATTCATTATCAATTGAAAAAACTCTTTCAATGGATTAGTTCCAGGACAATACTATGTAAATTCAACAAGAATAACTAAATTTTCACATGGAATGTGTTCATTTTTGAAATGGTTATATATATCCAACCACCTTTTATTAATTTCAATATGCTGATTTTTCCATTGTTCTAATTTAACAGTATTTAAAAATATATTTAGTGTTCTAATTTCTTTAAGGCATTTTTAAAAATTTTTTTTTATAAATCATGTTTTTTATATTGAAGAACAAAATTGTTCAAAATAAGACTAACTTCTGTAGCTGAAATATTTTTACCATTAATCTTTTGAATCATTTTTGTGGAAAATAGATGCCTAATTATGTACAAAATATATTAATATTTCCGATAATTCATACTGTACTGGCACATGATGCATAACAGTTCAGCCTGGCATCCCTGAATACAAAGATTAACAAATTAGTTTTATAATACTGAAAAGGAGGCCACTTTTTGAGGAAGGACAGAACCTATAAAAGGAGGACGATTGGTCAACTTAGTAATATTGAAGTTGATAATGGCCATTCGCAAGATTTCTGCAAATTAATATATAATCATATCTTCAAAAAATTATACTAATTTAAGTGAAAAAGTATTTTAATATTTTTACTGAAGAAATTTAAATAAATTTCAGTTTAAAAGGTTCCCAGATTTGGAGAACTTTAGCTTGTCTTTATACTTGTTTTCATACATTTTAATGAAACTATTATTAAAATTTATGCAGTACCTTTGGAAATAACTACTCAAAATAGAAAATTCAAGGAATTTTGTACACTAGTGTAATGTAAAAGTAGAATTAGAACTGTTTAGTTAAAAGGAATGACATACTTTATGAACTTAAAGGTTGTAGTTCTAGAAATACTATTTTTTCAAAAACCTGGGATAATACCTCAAGTAAATGACTTCAAAACATAAGAACATTTCACCCATAAATTTGAGGTTCCTTCGTAAGAAAGGAGATGTGCTTTATACGACGAATATACCCAAAAACTAAAAAATGGAGTTTGAAAGTAAATGTGAGCATTACATGTCGGATTTTAAGGTACATAGTAACATATTAACCCTAATACAGAAATATACATATGAAGAGTTTCATTTTATAATGGAAGCAACTTGAATATGCAACTTTTGCAGAAATGTTTCGATTATACAATAAACATAAAAAATACAAATGTTGACTTATTTTATTTTGTGTTTCTTTTTTGGCAGGAAAGCAGGGAAAAATTTGTCAAAGCAGCTTAGTGATAAAATAAACAACAGACAAACTTTGTGACAGTTCTGAACATACACATAAATGAATTTAACAATCTTAAAGTTTAAATCACAAAAAACTTTTTATACATTTTTTTCAGAATATATATCTTTAACATTATTGATAATTGGCAAAATAAATGTAACCTAGCAAAAAAAAAAAAAAATGTTTATAGTTCTTTATTGCAATCAAACACTTCTAAAATCGATCAAATTAATATAAATTACACTTCAGATCTTTAACACTTATATATAGTTTACATAATATAACACATTTTGAATAACAAACTAACTGATTTAGCAGAGATCCAATACCAAAATAAAAAGATTTTTTTATCTAAATCACACATAATGCAAATGACACACTAATAGTTATTTATAACATTATAATTATGACATAAGAAATAAAAGGATAAATAATTACAAGATATTGAACAATATACTACAGTTGGTCTATTAACAACTTTAAATTAACAAAACAACAGCATAATAAAGTAACCAAACAAATATATATAACAGCTTAGTCTCACAATTATGTGACAGATGAAGATCAATGATTATTTCTATAGTGAAAGTTGTCCAATATCGGTAATATATAGCTTACAGTGTAAAATAGAAACTTTCATATGTATATATATATACTACTCCTCTCTGTAGGAAAATATATATATAAACTTACAAATAAATATTTAAAACTTTCTAAATCAATGTTAAAACAAGTAACCTCAGGATCTCAAATTACAAATCAATATCGTCAAACAAATCATAATGATAAAAGGCACAACAAAAAGTCTAATTATTGTGAGAATTATACGAAAAAAGATAATCGTTTCATTGCGAGAAATTTTATTTTCTGATGTTATGAGTGAAAATTTGTACGTTAATAACAAATAAAAATGTAAATTTTGTAGCATAAATCTTTCAGTTTTTTCCATAATATCTGAAAAAGATAAATTAAAACTGATGATCCAATAAAAAAAAAGGTGCAACAACAAAAACAAACTGCCTATTATAAAACAAATTAGTTTCGAAGTGAGGAAAAAATGGATTTTTACTTACGCGTTTTCAGTCTCGGTCGAGGTGTATGTTGAGGACTTGTAAAACCTGAAGTCAAATCTCTGGGAAGTTTATCTTTGCTTCGAGCTTCATTTTCAGCTCTAAGGCGAGCTTCTAAATTCATTAGTTTATTATGAAAAGATGCCATAGTCGCCATGTCAGATTTTACTACTTCTCTCTTCTGCTTCTCTTCATTAAGTTGAGATGAACCAACACTGCTCTCTTGGGGGGATTAAATGTCAGGAAAATATCTTTATACTAAACATTGCACATAAAGTTAATGGCAACTGTGTAACAAAATGAGAATATCCTTTCTAAAGTAATTATCGATAATTAAAACGGTTATTTTAAAAAAAAATTTCATTTTTTCTGTAAGAAGTAGAAAAAAATAAAAGTAGACTGCATTTATCTAGCTTTACTTCTAATTTTAAGACACCTAAGTTTTTGTAAATAAATGTCCTCTACATCTTCATAAACAATTACCTTAAAAACAAAGATTTTTTAAGACAAACTCAAAAATGAGCTTTCATTCATGGTCAATCTGTAAATAGGTAAACATCGATTTAGTTAAAACTATGGTAGTTTTGCCGTTTGTTCTGAAGACTTTATGCACTTGTGAATACCTGCTGAGTTCCCACATCAATCCATCATTTTACTGATTATAAAGCACAGGGGCGTAGCTACCACCGTATCAGCCGTATCAATGATACGGGGCCTCCAAGCTTCAGGGGCCTCAAAATGCATAAGAAAAAATCGTTAAACAATCCACCTGAAAGGGCTTCCAAGGAATTTTGAAACGGGTCTACTCAAAACTAGCTACTCCAGTGACAAAGTAGCCCTGACTCAAGCATGCACTATCTAATAAATTAGAAAAAAAATTACAAAATTAGTTAATTGTATTAGATTAAATATTGGTATTTTTCCATCAAACTATAAAACAAAAAAAATTTCAGTGGAAAAAACCTATTTTCCATCTTCCCTACACGTAATAATTGAAACTTTTTAAGGACAGATGCTCTTGCGCTTTTGTAGTTAAGTACCAAAATATTAGTCATGATTTCAAACTTCCTTCAAAAAAACATAGAGTCCTTATTTCAAACAAATAGCGAACTAAAATTTATTCATACATGCCTCTAACGTAACACAATTTTTTTTATATATACTTCCCCTATAAAATCCTCTTAATAAGATTAAGAAACAGAATAAAATATATTAAATAACAAGAAATTAAAATAATAAAAATGATAAACGGTAAATAAATGATTTATCCAATTCCAGAATTATTATTTTTTTTTTTGTCTGATTTCGGTACGGAAGAAAGGATAAGATAATGGCATTACTGGGCTAGGCCAATCATTCATTTTAAAGTTTTGAATTAAGGTATCCGACTACGTTCGGAACCGTGATTTTGCAAAAGAAAGTAAATGGATAATATTTATGATATTTAGTGTCATTTAGATTAGAAAATGTATATAAAATTGTTTTAAGAATAGTATTACAATGAAAAATTATTTATGTACAATATTTGACAAAAAATGAACATAGAATGACCCATTTTCAAAATATTCTCCTTTCGTGAAAAATGCTTCTATTATAATAATATTTTGCCTGCATGTAGCTCAGACATCTGTACAGAGGCTCAACTAGAATTTTTGAAATATATAACTTAGAAGTGGGTTTATCCGTGTTTTACGACAACAGAGGGGAGAAATTTTAAGAAAAAAATGCCGATAATTATTTTAATGGGTTGTAACTCTGAAAATAATATGAATTTTTCAAAAATTATAGTTCAGCCTCTGTACAGAGGTCTGAGCTATATATAGGCAAAATATTATTATCATAAAAGCATTTTTTACAAAAGGAGAACATTTTGAAAATTAGTCATTCTATGTTCACTTTTTACTGAAATATTGTATTTAAATAATTTCTTTTATCAAAATGTCCTTAAAACAATTTTATACATGTATTCTAATCTAAGTGGCAATAAATATCATAAAAATTATCCATTTATGTTCTTTTTTAAAATCACGGTTCCGAACGTAATCGGATACCTTAATATCTTTTTAGCTAATTGCAGTTTCAGAATTTCAATTGTTAAAGTGGTTTTCTCGCATAATTTCCAATTTTTTTTATTGCTTTTGATGTGTTTATGAGTTCAGAGGTTCTTGAGAAGATAGCCTCACACATAGATAAAGACATTGATTTACTTTCAACTATTTTTGTAATGTAGAGTTGCTATTTTTGACTTTTCGATATGCTCACCCACCTTTACCCCGGTAGGATTATTAAGCTCCCCCTATGGGGGCGTGTCCCACAGTTTCAGAATTGCTGCATTACAGAATTAAAGCTCTTTAAATCCTTATTGAATTCAATACGCGCTAAAAGTTAGTTTATCTCTGTCTCAGTTCATAGATTCCCTAAGCAATTCACATCTTTCTGGTCTTTCTAATAGGGCGACTAAAAATATTTACTTATTTTCACTACTCTTCAAACGGGATTCTAGAATTTGAACTGTACATCAGGAAATGTTACAGTTCGGAAATTTTTTCATTGAATATATAAGTAATTAAGGTATCCGACTACTTGCGACAACTTTTTTTTGAAAAAATGGAGACATGGGGAATTTTTTTAATTTTTATATTTATTTAGTATATTTTAAGGAAAAAATTCTAAAATTGATAAAAGAAAAAAAAATTATTATTATTAAAATGGGGAAAAACTAGTAAAAATATACAAAAGATTACATAAACGGGGCCCGCTCTGTACAAAGATTTTATGAACAAATTCTCAATTTTTCAATTTTGATGTGTTACTTTGTTATTCATGTTTGATGTGACCTTCACGATAAGAGTTATTTTAATTTTTACAAAAACTAGAGCACTTTATCTTAGTGATTATATGAAATTGCTTAAAAAAACATTGACTATTTCACATAAAGGACTGAAAATTTTTAAATAAAACAGTGATTGATAAATATGAAGATCAAAACACTTCTACTGTTATTCAGAACATAAGCAAAAAATTTCAGCCAATTACTTTGAAAACTTTTTGAGCAATCGCTGTCCCCGTTTGAGTTTTTCGAAAAAATCACATTTCGAGTAAAACGCATTTTAAAGTTTGACATCTTGTGTAAAGATATGGCATCTGCTTTTACTAAAACGCTTGTAGTTTTTGTTCTAGTGAATGGAAAATAAAAAACTTGGCTTTGTTATTAAGCTAATAAAATGGCCTATAAAATAAAGTCATAAAAATTTTGTGAACTTTTGAAAAAAAAATCATGATTTTAGGGTAGTTGGATACCTTAAACGTTTCTAATGTATTATAAAACTCCAGAACTGTACTATTAAATGTTTATCTTTGTTTATTACATACAATATTTCACAAAACCCAAGAAAATTTTTTACTGTTCTAATCAAATTTAATATTTCCCGATCTAATCATGTTCCTTATTCCAGTGGTTTAAAACTTTTCTTCATTAGAAATTTAATAAAAATTGATTTGTTAATTCTAAAAAACAAACAAAATAAAAACAAAATCTCTAAATTTACATATTTCAACTATTTTCCCGTTTTTGTTGAATATTATCTCATGCTCATTTGCTAAAAAATCTATCAAAAAAAAAAAAAAAAAAATGTACTAAATATTTCTTTTCATTATTCCAAACCATGCATTTAGTTTCATTAAACATTTTTTTTTTTAATTCTTCTACACAAATCTTATTGATCTTTCATAATCTTCATTTAGTATCTAATCTGCTATTTTTTCATAAGTGTTGTTCTATTTTTAATAAATCTCCAGTTTTGGATAATCAAAGTTGCAACATCAAAATGAATAATTAATGAAATATTTATTATATAAATACAACACAGTAGGGAAAACACGTAATTAAATTTGTTTGATGTTGGAGAGTATACACAAGATACTTAAATGGTACACATAACTGCCATCTGAAGCATCTAAAACAACTTCAATTTGGTTAGGTATTGAGTCGAACTGTACTTGGATGACAGATACAGACAAGTCATCCCCTGCTACTTTATGCCGCACTTCATTTATTGTAGTAGCTGGAGAACGGTGGCGGCAGAGAGAGAGAGAGTCTATCTTTTACTTATAATTAAATATTTTCTTTGGGCGAGAGAGCTGGAGAAAATGCTGGCCAGAACAACATTCGAACACCTTCTACGTCTAGGATATTATATAGGCAACATGAGATCTTTCGTTACATTGTTGAAATATGACGTTTCCAAGGCTTTCAAGATGGCCCACGTCTTTAGCAATGTAAGCTCAATGCTGATATTACCAACGTTGCGAATAAGAGGTGTTCGTGTTGTGCATCCAGTGACCGCCCATACTATCACACCAGATACAGGATTTACCTGACGTTGTTTAAGGCAAGCAGGCCAATGTGCTGTCTGCTATATCTCCAAACAAGGATATGTTCATCTTGATGCTGCACGCAGAACCGAGATTCAACTGAAAAGACAATGATGTGGGACTATTTCTGTGTCCATTTTTGATGGTGGGCACACCACATTCAACATATGTTTCTAGGCTGCAGTGTTAACGGAGGCCATGATGATGGATGTGGTACAGAAAGTACGTGCTCTTCTAGACGTCATCAAACTATCTTTATGAATAATTGTCGTACTGCAAACAAGTTCTGTTCCTGATTCAAGGTATGTGATCTGGTTGTCGATAAGTCAAACGATAAGAAGCCCTTTCGATAGGCTACGATCTTGTCACTATTGAAATCTAACATGTAATGTTAGCCATTTCTCTTTCTTGTAATTCAAGACTTAACAAAACACAAACATTAAAATTTAATAGTGATTTATGAACGAAAAATCGCTGCATAGCTTTTCTATATGCAAAGTATGATATGTCGTTACTTCCACCTGCGTCGTTCGATTGTGCTGGTTAATTTTATTTGCATATCCCTACGGAGTCTGACATTTGGGAGTTGGGGAGGGGCAGTTGCGGCGGATGTTATGCAACGGGGACCCACGATTGATGGGGCCCTCAACATGATAAAAAACTAAAATAATGTATTCTTGTGCACATGTAACCTTGACAATATGACCTTGACAACCTATCATTGTCAATATGATGAAAAGAACATTTCATCTTTTAAGCATTATCATTGAAGATCTTTGAATTGCAGCGATCTTTAAACTAATTCTTGATTATGTGAATGTTCAGTTTTTATTATTTCACTCGGGGAACTCCCAAGGATCCACATCTAAACTGGAAAAATTTATATTTGTAAGCAACGATAACTCAGCGGTATTCGAAGCTAAAAGTTTATTAGATTCAATGCTAGAAGCACCCTTTATTTTATGTTTAACGGTATGGTTTGCAGTATTGTCAAAAATTAGTATTACTAATAAATTATTTCAAGTAAAAACGATTATTCTCATATTTTAAGCAATAAAATAAAAACTGGAATCCAAAATTTAGCATATTTTTAGACGGAGCAAAAGTGCAAGCACGTCATTTAAATATTTCAGATCATTTTCCCTAAAAACGAATTTGAAAAAGAAAAAGATTATACAGTAGAGTTTCGGAAACTCGGCACTTGGTAATCCGGCAGACCGGAATACTCGGCCACCCTTGCAGACCGAAAAAATCCTCTCATGCAAACCCGAGTTCTGTACATTTCCAAAAGTTCATGTAGTAAATGCTGTTTGTTTTCATGAAAAAAGTACTTTTCTTTTGTTTAAGGTTACTTGGACAGTTTATTTTCTGTTGTATTCCCAAGCAAACAAATACATACAAGTGCAGCACAATATTTTTGAGGAAACTGTAATTATTTTTTAATCACATTCTCGATAAACGGTCATTTTCACAAACTTGGTCACCCTTTGGTCCACATTAGGCCGAGTTTTGGGGTTCTACTGTATTCCGAAATAGCAGAAGATGAAGCTATAGAAAACCCGGTTTGTGGGTATTTATATGTTATTTTTTAACACTGTAATTCAGTGCTTCTCAAACTTTCAATGCTTGCTACCCAATATTCAATCAGAGTTTTCATCGCGCCCCTCTTCGATACAATAACAATGCATTGAATTCAATTATACTATACCTTGAAACAAAAGCTACAATACGACTTTAATCTCTTAAGTGTCACTAGCATATATAAACGTCTCGCTCAGTCAAAGCTTTAATCGTCCCGAACATATATATACGTCTTTTCTAATTACGATGTTTTCTGTGCACAGATATCCATAAGAAAATTACGAAGGCTTTGGAATGCGATGAAAGGTCATTGGAAGTGTTTTCGAAGGATTTTCATATTTCAGAGAATTTGCTTATTGCAAATTGCCTCCCTCCCCTTCCCAATACATCACATACGCGTGCCCTCGTGGAAAACGGTGGCATTGGGGAGCGAATCGCGTAACTTTAAATCAACAGTAAAGTAGTTAAATTTAAACCCTACAAATTATCAAGATAAGTGTTAATATGGCAAGCCCATGGGATCACTGATAATTATAAAACTTGTTCTTAGTATTGTTAAATAAATTGTAAAATACATTGCACAGTACTGATACATTCATAAGTGTATTATGTCAGTATAAATGTGTATTTTATTTTTTATTATGTCAGAATGTATTTTGTTTGTTTACTTTCAGTAAATAAATAATTTTTAAACTGATTATTTGTTTTCGCTTTTTCAATAGGCTTGCGCCCCCTCGTAAAGTTATCACGCCCCCTAGGGGGGGGGCGCTCCCCACAGTTTGAGAAACGCTGCTGTAATTCTTACTGTTGCTGTGTTTAGCCAAAAAAAAAAACTGGCTCTTGCTACTCTAACTTCATATTCACTGATATTTTTATTTTACAAATAGAAAATATATTTAAAAATATACCAAATATTATTTCTGATTTCAAATGAGTCTATGTTATAAAAACCAAACCTTTAGAAAAACATGAATCAGAAAAATGGCGTGAAAACTTTGTAAGTTTTATTACAGATACAGATGTGGGGAATTAAGCATTAAGCAGAAAGGGATATTAAGCATCGAAGTAAAATAGCAAACAAATTTAATTTTTCTGAAGTCATTAATGTGCTAGCAAAAACAGTCATGCATTAAATAAATATCCATTAGTAGTATATATTCGTATTAGTATTTAAATTTTACAAAAAATTAGGGCCTTAATTATTTTTTGGAACCCGGGCGCTTTTGTGGAGGAGGCATTCTCTGTCTGTGAGAAACCATATTAGATAAAGTTTTTAATAAAACTCTATAAAAAACAATTACGAGACAATATAAAACTGTTTGGGTTATATTTTTCTTTGAAGAAGAATGGATATAAAAATGATAAACGAAGGAAACGGTATTTAAAATGTTTATAAATTAAAACCCCGATTTAAGTATTCGGATTTCGATATATATACTGACATTGTGAGGATTTACGTGACTTTTTTTTTTTTAGAATAAAAGTCATTCAAAACACCCAGAAAGTTAAGTGATTAAAATAACTTGTGCATGGATAACGGAAATATCTTAAAAATCTTTTTTTCTTAAGCTACGTTTTTTTCAAGATTAGCGGATATGTATATAAACCATCCTCTTTAAAAAAAAAAAAAATAAAAAAAAAAAAAAAAAAAAAAGGTTCAAAAACTTTTAGCTTCCGCACGGAAATGTACGTAGATTTACATACATAGAGGAGTTTCTGATAATTTAATTTATGTAAATTGGATCCGCAGCAAAATCTTTTAATATAATTTGTAGAATAAATTTTCCTTGAAATTTATAAAAAATTACCTTTCATTAATAATCCATTTTAATTAATAACCTTACCTTCTACTACAATGACAAAATGCTAGTTTCAAAACTAAGTATAGATAAATAATTTTATTTCGGAATCGTTTGACGAAAAAAAATCTCTCTTTGAAGAACAGAAAACAAATTTTAAACAAGTTTTATAGTTAAAAGGAACACTTAAAAAAATATTTCCTAAGTTAATCTTCCTAGTCCTAACGTATATATATACTAATAGAAAAGATTATTATTGAATGCATACAACTTTTCGGCAGATTTAATAATGTACTAATGAAGTAAAAATCCAGAATAAATATAAGAAAAGAAATAATAAATAAGAATAAAAGATTTAAAAAGAGTTACAAATAGTAGAATTTCAATGAATGCATAGTATTCACAGATAAAAGCGTATAAGAATATATGAATGTTTCACCTTTCTAATAAGTTTAAAAAAGTCTAACTAATTTTAAACTAAATTTTAATAATAAATAAAAAAATAATTTTCAACTATTAATTTTTATAAAGCATAAGTACTTTTTACTTAATCACTAGTGATTTTTATTTTTAAATGTAAAATTACGTACTCTTACTTTAAAGTGTTATTCGAATTCCTTAACTTTACAACTACAATGTTACAAGAGAAGTTGGATGGCTTTTTTTCTATTTGCCATTAAGGTACCGAAATGTTTTCTTTTGTTTTATTTTTAGAATTTTTTCAATTTCTTATTTCTGTTTTCCCCTTTTTCGCTTTAAATTGCTTACTTTCGTTTTGCCATCTAGGACAAGTATTTTTATTTCCGTTTTGCCATCGATATAATTATTTCTTTTCTTCCGTATCGCCATCGAAGGTATAAATTTCTAATTTCCGTTTTGCCATCGCTTTATTTCTTTTCTTCCGTATTGCCATCGAAGTTATAAATTTCTATTTCTCGTTTTGCCAACACATAAAATTTTTTTCCCTGCTTCTCTGTTCCTTAAAAAAAAAATCATAATTGCCAACGCAGCAATGAATTTATTTTTTCCTTTTTTATATTTTCAGAAATAAGTTTGATTTTTTTAAAAAAACAATTCTGTTTATGTTATTAAACTGAATCGTTTTCAATTCAATTTTTAAAACTAGAATCGCTAATTCAAATTAGATTTTTTCTCTTCTTTTTCTGCTCTTGCTTAAATTTGTTTTTTAAAAATAAAGAAAATTACTTAATTAAATTTTATTGTTATTTTTGCTAATAATTTTTTCTTAAAGCAAAGCTGGTAAGTGTGGAAAAAGGTTTGCTTTATTATAATAAATTAAAAGATTGTCTAAAGAGATGAGATTTTTCGTATTTCAAATTCTTTTTCAGTTAAGATTCATTTTGTTGTTGTTCATTTTTAATAAAAATTCTGCAATGAAAAACAGTCACTGGAAATTAATTTTTATATCTAAAAACACAAATTTAAAATTACTCTTTTTTATACTCTCTACATTATTATGTTTTTGTCCGTAGGAGAAAAATTGCTTCATAAACTTTTATTATTTATTTTTGAAAATTATTTTTTTACAATGTAAATCTTTTTACTGGGTAAAATTTCACTTTTTTGTATTAAATTTATGAATCAATAATCTCAAGAGATGAGCTTTTTTTTACATTCTTTATCAGTTCTTTTTTCTTTTTTTGTATTTTTGCTAATTGTACTTCTTAGAGGAAATACAGTGAGGCAGAAAAGGTTTTCAATTACGAAAAGCAGTACAATTTCTGAAGTCTAAATACGTATTTATAGCTTACAAGAATGAATATAGTAGATACGTAAGCCGCACTGAAAGAAAGAGCATGTTTTCAGGTTTTGTTTCCCTCTGGAAATCTAATTTTATGGAAGTATTATAAATGTACATTATTATACGAGGGCTATTTTTAAAGTAAGGTCCGTTGGCGCGTATATTTCCCTAGTTCACGCGTGCGTCACAACGAATCTCTGCGTCATAGACCAGCATCCTTTGCGAACACACAAACGCCATTTCCAGCCCTCTAGCAATTGTGTAAGATTCGATGTGCGTCTTTAAAATGTTTAAGGTGATTCAATCGCCCACCAAGTGTGAGATGCGGTCTGTTATCCGTTTTTTATCTGCAAGAAACACATGTCGGCTGTAGACTGTCATCACCAGATAACAGAAGTTTATGGCACAGAAGCAATGAGTGACAGTAAAGTTCGAAAATGGGTTAGAAATGTCAGGGCGAACAACCGTCCATAACAAAGAACGCTCAAGCCGGCCCTCTGTAATCACTGATGGGAGGAGATTCACGATAACCATTCTTTCATAGGAATTTCCCGACGTTTCTCGGTCGGTGGTGATCAATATTGTGACTGAAGACCTCAACCTTTAGAAATTGTATTCTCGGTGGGTACTCAGATTGTGTACAGTACAGTACAGTACTTTGTGTACAGTGGAACACAAAGAGAAGAGGTTTGCCATTTCATTGGACTTTTTGATTCGTTACGAGGAAAAAGGGAATGACATCTTGAGTCGAATTGTTACCGGAGATGAAATATGGGTATCCCGCATCACCCCGTTATCATGGCAACATTCTGTGGATTGGCGACACATATCCTCTCCCGTCAAGGGCAAAGCCAAACAAGCGCTGTCAAAGCGCAAGATTATGACAACAGTGTTCTGGGACCGGCGCGATGTTTTGCTGGTGGACTTAATGCCACAAGGAACAACGATCAACTCAGGTGCCTACTGCGCAACTCTATAGAAGTTCCGAAGAGCATTGCAAAACAAACGGCCCGGCATGCTGTCAAAAGGTGTTTTACTCCTCCACGATAACGCAAGGCCTTACACTTCCCGAACGACTCGGGAGTTAATCGAATCTTTTAACTGGAAGGTTTTGGACCATGCACCATACAGCCCCGACCTTGCTCTGAACGATTTACATTTTTTTCCGGTACCTCAAACGCAGTCTTGACGGGAAACATTTCAGTGAAAACGAAACAGTGAAGGCGGCCGTGAACTTTTGGCTGTCCAACCAGGCGGCAGACTTCTTTGAAAAGGGTTTTCAAAACTTAATTCTAAGGTATGACAAGTGATTCAATAAACTTGGCAACTACGTAGAAAAACAGACAAAAGTATGTACAATCTTAAAATAAAGGTTTTTTGAAACAAAACATTGTCGTTGTTTTTTAAAAAACAAACGGACCTTACTTAAAAAATAGCCTTCGTAGGTATTGTGTAAAAATTTTGTAATGTAAAACGGTTTGAATTATTGTACAATATTTTATGTGCATTAAGACTTCCTCAAATCCTCATTTTTAACGAATTTTTTTATTTCCCATTTGTTACATTCAAAAACGTTTTTTTTTTCTACACAATCCTAACATTTTAGAAATCCTGCTCAATACGAATACAAATTTTTTTAAAATAGGATTTTGTGATTGCTTATTCTTGTTTAAAGTCCTGAAATTATAATCCAATGCTATCAATAATGTTTTTATTGCCAATGGTTTATAAACAAAGCTAAATACAGTACTATCACTTTTAAAAAAATTGCTATGATCTACGAACAAATCGAAATCTGGTGTTGATTAAAACGTTCATTTTTGTTTTTCAAGGAGAAAAGGGATTTCTTAAACATTCTTTTTTGAGAAATTTCTGTGCTGATATAATATATTCAGCCTTTTGTAGTAATAAAATATTTTTAAAATCATATTCTGATTTTTTGATACTTATATAATTTTTTATACGTTTAGGAACTTTTTAGAAGATTATTTTTAAGAAGCATATGAAATTTAATATGTCCATTTTGTGTGTAAGTAAATCCTATTTTGATTTTTACATCCATATTCAAATTATAATATGGCTTTAATTGGTGCAGCTAGTCCTGAGTGAGCCATGTATCAAAATTCCTTGGGACTCATTTTTTTTTTTTTTTTTGAAAATAAATGAAATTGATCGCGTTAATAAAACTTATTCGAAAGTGCCGAAATAAGTATACATATATATACATATTAAAATAGTTTATTACTTAACAATTAGCCTATTTGTTTAAAAGGTACCTTTTTTGATTTTTTTTCGGCACACACACAAGCTAATTTATATTAACATCCATAACAGAAGAGGATTCTAGTTCTTTATGTCATCTATTTCAATCGACAGTATTGCTAAATACGATAACCGATATTGTTCTGTGGATGTTCTAAAATAATTTTTAGCTTAGAAAAAAAATTTATTTCAGCTATTGCAGTTGTGACCGGAAAGGCAAAAGTAGCAGGCATGCTGTAATAACATACGAAAAATTGGAGGCGAAACAACAGAAATTAAGTAGCAATAATTCAACAAGCTCCTAGATAGAATTGATTTTCAGAATTTCATATTTTAAACAGAGTTTTTAAGGCAATTAGTTATTAAAAGATATTGTATGTTTCCTTATCATATGTTCACTAACTGGCTTTGCAGCCTGCTTTTTTATTTCTTCGATGATAAGATTTATCAGGATGAAGGATTTCGAAACTATTACTAAGATCATGGACATTGAACTCTTAGTCGGGTTCGTGTTAATGTGCATCTAACATCTATGTAACACATCTGAGCAAAAATAACACACACTGATTTTGAAAAATGATTCGAGATCTTAAACTCTCACATCTCCCTATAACCCCAGGACCGACCATCTGGGAGTGTGGCGGATGATATGCACTGGGACCCTGAGATTGAGGGGCCCCAACACGATCAAGAATTAAAGTAATGTACTATTGAACATATAAACTTGACAATATTCCTGTCATTATAAGTATTATGAAAAGTATTTTTTATATCGTAAACATTATTATTGTAGATATCTGATTTTCGATATAATCTTCAAACTGATTATTGATAATGAGAGTGTTTAGTTTTTGTCATTTGATTCAGGGATCTCCCGCAGATCCCAATTAAACTGGACTTTTTAGGAATAAAAAATGGATTGGTAATCACTAGCCACCTTCTCTTTTTTACGCCTAATGTTATATTTTATGGGTCTGCGTTTGTGTATGTTTTTTTTAATATATACATAATGTTGCTTAAACAAAAAAAAGTAAAATGAAGATAAGTTAAACGAGTAACTTCCAAAGACGCACACAGCACCGCTTCTTCACCGACCACGACCAGCTTGACGAGAACCCAAAAAAAAACCACTAATATTCTTACAAAAAAACAAAATTACATGCTTGGAATGATGGTTAATGCACAGTATGTCTCCAAGACGATGCAATACAGTCCGCACAACGTTTAGGCATGCTGAGTATCAAATCATCGATCTGATCTTGGGGAATACAACACCACTTATTCAGCCAGTGGTCTTCAACCCCCAGTCCATGGATCAAATACTACCGGACCACTCAATAAACAAATTATTTCCATTTTATTTACTGTGGTACATTTTCATGGGTTTGGGCTACTTTTTATGAAAAAAAATCACTTTATATTCATTTTTTGGTATGGTTATATTTTATTCTAAAGGCACGTTTAAATACACAATTAAATTAAAATCATGAAATCAAAATAATCTAAAATATAAACAATCAACGTCCTCCCCCCTCAGCGGGCCACGGTAAAATTATCAAACGTTGACGGTCCGCGGAGATAAAAAGGTTGGTGAGCAATGTATTCAGCAATGCTCTTTCCGTAAGCATGTAGAAGGTGGTTGACGGGCTGCAACTCGTTCGCAAGCATGTCCCACACATACTGTACTGGATTCAAGTCCAGTGAGAATGCTGATCAGTTCATACTAGTGATATCCTCCGATTGAACGCATTCGTCTCCAATGTTTGCATGGTGAGGACGGTCATTGCCATCCATAAACACAAATTCTGCGCCCATGGTGCCCCGAAACAAACGTACATGTTATTCCACAATGACGGCTCGATAGATTCAGCCTGTCATGGTTCCAATTTGAACATGAAAGTCAATTCTGGAACCCAGAGTGAATCCCACCCTCCCCAAACGAGCAATCCTGCACCACCGAAACGGTGTCGTTCAGTGATGTTCTTTTAGTGGTGTCGGGTATCAGATGTTCTCTATATGAAAGTTGGGGGAGTATCAAACTGCAATCTAAACCTGAACTCATTGGAAAACATCCCACAAGCCCACTTTCGCGGGGTCCACAATGCAAGATCTCTACTACAGGCTAACCGCAGACGACAGTGAGTTGCAGTAAGTGGAACACATCTGATAGGTCTACGAGCATATAGACAAGTCTCCCCTAAGCGTATGTACACGGTCTGCCTTTAAACTGTCGTACCAGTGGCTGAAGAGAGCTGACGAGACAGATCCGATGCAATGCTCCGTCTGTTTCCTTTAGCAGTAACTGCCAAATATCGGCCCAAATTCTCGTTGTAACTCGAGGGAGACCTGTGCTGTAACGTCAATTCACATTATCATCATCTTCGATTCGCTGTCAAAGCTTGTAAATGACACTCTGGGTGATTCCAAGTTACTCGGATACTTCCAGCGTGGTACGCCCAAATTCTAGACTATCGATAATTCTACCACGTAAAAATATCATCAAAATGCTTCCTTTGTGTTATAATTATGAGTATTGCACTAAAATGCTAATGAAGTGCCTGTGAACAGTTTTAATTTTATGTCTGTATTCCTTATATATCCCCCTCTTACAATCTCATCATTGTGACGTACTATCAGTGTCATCTGGTGGCTTCCTACAATTTTTATATGATTCTTAAAGATGTGTGTAGTCATTTTACAGGTGATATATTTATATACTTTAGAGTTAGCTTTCCCCGTGACTCTGAATTATTCTTAATTTATGGACATGAGTGTGGAATATTTGCAAGAAGTTTTAAACTTTGATTAATTTTTTTAAAAACTTTTTATAAGTTGACCCCCAAAGATTATCACATTTTAAATTTTACTGTAGATATTATCCCTTGGAGGTTCCGTCTATGTGTTTTTAGAATGTAAATCTACTATAAGAGACCACTGTAGGTACTATATATACACACTTGCTTTCAAAAGTTAAGGCATAATTGGTTTCGGCAAATGGATGAATACAGAAACAACAAATCTGGAGGAAATTTGCGTTAAATAGTTATTTATTGAATGCGCCATAGAAACTTGCATAAGGTTTATGCAAAAATGAGTTATCTCTCTCTCTCTCTCTCTCGCACACACACACACACGCACACACACGCGCGCGCTTGTTGGAGAAGTCCATTCTTGGAGAAAAAACAGGGCATCACATTTTTATGTGGTAAAATGTCATAGAAACATTAAAAAGAAAAAGGGGTTTAATACATAATGTATCCTCCCTAACTTGAATGGAATCGTGGCATCGACTCTGCATTTTGTCAATGAAATTGTCAGATCCTGGAATGGAAAGGAAGACCAGACTCAGAGTAAGCCTTGTCCGAGTTCATGTAATGACCTTGGAGGAGGACCAAAAATGTTTTATCGGGTTCACGTCTAAAGATTGAGTTGGCCATTCCATTCGCTCCAAACAGTCACCCCCAAAATAGACCTCAACAATCTCAGCTTGGTGAGATAGTGCATTATCATCCATCAGAATGAAATGGTTAACAATATCCCGCAGCATATGGGCGGACACATGGACCAAAGATCTCATCCTGATACCTCCCACCAATCAGAGTTCCTTGATGTTCAATGTGACCACCGAGTTAGATGCTTGGCCAAATTATGATTCTCCCACCTCTATAAATGTGTCTTTTAATAGTGCTGAAATGATGGTATATGGTACGTTGTTCCCTCCAGATCAGAAAACGCTGTGAATCACTCTCCAGTGTGAATCTGGACTCATCTGTAAAGAGTACAGAAGCCCATTGCGCTCTGGTCCAGGAAACGTGTTCTCTTGCCTGCAGTAAGTGTTTTCTACTCTGTCGTCTGCTGAGAGGGATCTCTTATAGTTTAATACTGGGACTATATTTATCTATCAAGCCCCTCAACCTTCACAACTTCCCTTGTGGATCGATTTTCTCAAAACTCCTTTTGTAGCGAATATCTATTCCATGAAAGGAACATGCCAGCCAAATTTCACGTCATTAGGTCTAGGAGTTTAAAAAAAGGAATATTTATCTACAAAGCCCCTTAAGCCATCGCAACATCCCTTGGGGGTTGATTCGGGTAAAAATGGAAGCTTTCTTTATGGATGGGGGATAGAGGGCTATCATAGCGTATAAGTCCTTTGATCTAACGGAACTTGCTTCTGAGTTTTGGTGGCACGAACATTGTACACTTTCTTTTATAATATATATTAATGGCTGAGAAAATAAATATTCAATTTAATTAAAAATTATTTTTCGGTCTATTACAATTAAAATATTAAAAGGAAAAGCAATATAATACGTATCCTATTAATCAAAAGTAAATTACATAAACAATATATTATTTAAAAGTGACATATATACAAAACTTAATAGTTATTTTGATAATTTGAACTGTTTATAATTAAGGTCGTTTTAAAGAAGTACATTATTATTGCATTCAATACATTGTTATTGTATGGGGGAAGAAGGCACGTGAACATTATGATTAAAAATTGGGTCTCAAATACGGAAAGTTTGAGAATCACTGCTCTAATGTGAAAATGTACTGTGTAGCAGCTCATCCTCAATACTGTACCATGTTTTAAGAAAATAGTCTATTAATGCTACCCTGTTGTCTAGTACTATTACGATTTGGGCATTTAGAATTAGAATTTAGCAACAAATTATAACTACAACATTAGTAATTGCTCGATATTTATTATGATGATTAAAGAAATTGAGCAATTAATTACCATGTCTTAAGTTCATTTATTAATAATTTGGAAAATAATTTTCATTTATTTTGTAAAACAAATGGATCATACAATGTTATTCAATAAAAAGAAATCGTCATCACATAATACAAGTAAAAATGTTTAAGTTTATTACGATAAATAAGTATGGAAATACAATTTGATAGAGCATTAAAGATCACAATGTTGTCAATATTAAAAATAAAAATCCTTTATTTCTAATGATGGTTTTCTTCGTCTTTTGGAATTTTTATCCTAGCTCTGAAATATACATCTTTCGAATGAATCCAGCTGTATGAATTATCAAAAACAAGTATATCTGAAAAATATATAATTGTTATAATCTATAAATTTATACATTTAAAAAAAATATGGAGATAAAAGAAGAATTCAGATACAGTTAAGTGCTTGCTAAAAAGTATAAAGTTTAATGAGATATGTTTTGTTTCGTCCAACTTTTCGGCGATACCACGGCCACAAATTGAAATTTGAAGGGTGAATTCAAATGCATCTTTTATCAGTATATATTGCAGAAAACAGACATTAATGAACTTCGTATAAAAAGTTTCAATATACATATTATTGAAATATATTAATTAAAAAGTACTATAATTCAGATTTTAAACTTTTGCTAAAAGCATTTTTTTTATACTTACACGTGCCTACTTTCTGGCATTTGAAAAGTCCCTTTTCTGGCTCATAGCAAGTATCTATCCTTTGTTTCGGAACCAATTCTACTTTTTTGGATTCTTTGGCTGATTTATCTTTAAAATACAAACCAAAACCAATGTCCTTGCTTTTTGTTTCAAATTCCCATTCTAAGTAGGAACCTACTTGCTTGATTTCGAAACTACGTTCCTGTTTTGAAAATCGGGTTACAGTAAATTTCTCGACTCCTTCGGCTTTCGAAAGTTTCTTTTCGTAATTACACAGATAATATTTTTCGGGTATTTTACAACCATGGACTATCTAAATGAAACAAACAGAAAGACATTGAGATTAGGATCATACTTTTAAATTAATTTTTAATTAATGATTTATTATATATATTAAACGTATAACATTAATATTTTACAATGAAATAAGTAAAACATGCTAGTTATTTAGTTACTAATTACATTGGGAACAAATTTTCAAAAAGTTTCTACTTCCGAGATAAATTCGTACGAGATTCTTTGTATAAACACACCTTTTCCCACTTTATCAAGCGCCTCCCAACGGGTCAATAAATTATTCATATCTTATATTATCAACACATATTTTTTAGCTTTCTGTTACTCAATAATATTGAAATTATTTTTTCTTCTTAGAAGCTTTTATTCGCTTCACATCTTCATCTATACACGGAATCATGTTTTTCACTACATCAAGACACTATTATTTTTAGAATCGTTTTAAAAGAGATTTTCGCAAAATTTACTTTTTATTTTCTCAGCACAATTCGATGTGCTTCATTGCATCCATTGAATTCTTGGAACTAATTTTATTTGCTTTAAAAACTCATGATGCAAATGAATGCTCCATTAGAGAGAAATGAATTTAAAAACTGAATCAGTAATGTTAAGAACTCGCAATGGATTCATATTAGAGCCATTAATGGCAAAGTTCCAATCCATGATCTTTATAAAGCAGAAGGTTGAGTGAGAGTTATATTAACGTCACACTATAAAGCAACACTAGAGCTAAGGGCGATGGTACTAGGTACACTAGGGCTAATTTTGTACCACGGTTAAGTGACGAAGACGACACCAGAGCTGATAGTCCCCTATTCTAATTAACACAACATACCAAAGTGATGATTTTGAACCTTCACAGATTTAACCGGGATTAGCCTCTTCTATACGGTGGGTCTTCAGTGGCATCAGGACTCGAACTTGCAAAACTCCTTCCACGAGTTCCTGTCCATAACCACTAGGCTACTGAGATCACAAAAAGAGAATAAAGGAGGGGGAGGAGGAGGAGGGAAGAGAATAACAGAAATAAATTTGTGCACTTCAGCGGATTTTTGATTTTAATAAGTTAGCATGCACATAACCTAAAGCTTTCATTTTTTAAATGATTCTGCACTTTAATACTAGAACGTCCGGAATTTCGATTACCCTTAAACGTCCACCGGTGTCGTTTTGACCCCGTGATATTAAATATATAAAATAATTGTAATAACTGAATAATTGCAAAACTACTGTTCAGGAGGGTTTATTTTTAAGATTTTTTTAAATATTATTTCATGTAATTATTATATATTATAACCCTTTATATCATAAGAAACTGATGATGACATTATGTTTCGCGAAGCTTGTTGGACCACTGTTTTGTCGCAAAGCATTTTAAGTCGTAAATCTGCCAGGAACGTTACTATTATTCGGTATCCATTCTGGGCCATCCCTAACGACATATTTATCAGGATTTACTGGAAAATTATCAATTTTATCTGCACTTTCTTCAGATTCTTCGCAGTCACTTTTACTCAAACTTATGTCTTCATTGGAATCTAAATTAGAACAATACACACACTACCACCACACACACATACACACACACACACACACACACAGCTCACCACCATCCGGTTTATTCTCAGAAACTTCTCGCAACAAATTAACAATTCCATTAGGGCTTAGACCTTCTATGGGACATCGTTTTATGAGGTCTGCTCTGCACAAGGTTCGAAACTCGAGTAAAATATTTTTTTTATGAGCAGATAAGCAAATGCTATAACGGTTTTATTATAACTAACTCATTTCCGCTGTGAACCCAATAACACTACATTCAAGGTCAAATAAATGTGCAATATTACTTCAGGAAGCTTGTTTTACTAATGGTATCAACTTAGTGAACTATCTTTTGCTGAACAGGAGCTATTTCTAATGATAAATTGCCTTGATGTCGAAACGACACCAGCGGACGTTCTAGGTATATTTAGTTGTAAAATGTCTCCAAATTAACCTAAAATCATCAAACTCTTTCCTCGTAAACACCATGGAAAATGATCAAAAGTCACGAAATTTTTTTTAATTCTTTGTAAAAATGTGGAAAGGAGAACAAACTAACCAGGCTTTGGTTTCCAATCGAAACAGACGGCCGTTGTGGTTGTTGTTACTGATGCCACCTGAACGGCAAAGGCCAGATCGACGTCCACGAGATTCATCATGGCAAAAGGCTAAGTGACGCCTGTCGTTAGCCGTAGCTTTGAGCACCATACAGGTGACAGTAACATTTGGCTCGTTTCCACCCCAATTTTGAGGGAAGATACCTGGGGGTGGTCAGGGGACCCCACCTCTCTTCCCCTTCAACTAACCACACGAGAGGACTTGCGGCTCGACGGCTATTTACAGTACCCCCATGCCACGAAGGCACTATACATTTACAAACATCCATATCTTCTCCGGGATTCGAACCCAGACCCTACGGCACAGCAGTTAGCGTCGCTAACCACACAGATGGACGTTCTAGTTAGTGTTAATGGAACAAATCAGGTAATACGCTGATGAACTAGGTAATGCATGGATTAATTGATCTCGCGTTCTTACATTAACGCATAATAAGAGTAAACACAAATCAAGAGGATGCAATCATCAGGAATATTTTTTTTATGCTTAAGTAAAACATTGAAACCTATTGTTTATGTATCCATTTTTATTCTTGAAATATCTTCGAGGCACAGGTTTTAAAAAAACAAATTATTTTGACTGAGTAACTTAAATCTTTAATCCTTACTTTAAGTAATTCAGTGATAATTTTTGTTATTTTTGAATGATGTTCTCAGATTTAAATTAATAGAAAACTAATAATAGAACCAATATTTTTTTTTAAAAAAGAAATAAATGTCTGAAAAACAAATTCTTTAATTACCTCAAAAAGTATATTCACTGTAGCAAAAGAGAGAAATTACTATTTTTGTTGGAATTAAAAGGTAGGATTAAAAATGCGTCAAACTTAATCCAAATATATAAATCTTTATTTCTTTATCAGCTTTATCTTCGACAGAGCTTCAGAGTGATCTAAAGCTCCTTTTTTTTTCTTTTTTTTTTTTTTATCAATTTGCACATCATGGACACGCCAACAACAACAACAACATTTCTTTATCAGATTTTAAATTTATATGTTCAAAGTCGCACTTGCTGACGATGTTTTTTTTAACGTTTAAATATACGAAGGTAAAAAGATAGAGATAGATATCATAGTGTATTTGATTTTTCTGATCGTCAACGTTGTTTTTTGTGTGCTGTGTGCATAATCTTTGATATTATATTTGTAATAGTGATAAATTTTCTTTTGACGTGTTTATTTAAATCTAATTACATGTTAAATAAAAATGTATTACCAATATTGAGAACTGTAACAATGACTGCGAACCTGTATGACTGATAACAATGATAAGCAGCTAATTATGAGAGGTTTTTTTGTATCTTTTATTAACAATATATTTTAATTCCTTTTTAAAATGTGAACTTTGTCTTGATTAAACATATTTCCTTGGTTTTTATTTGCAAAATTAACATGAAAAGTAAGCAAATATCTTTAAAAAAAATTCTATATTATTATCCATGATTTACTTAAGTAATCGAACATTATGCTAAATGAAACAGATTTTGAAAATGTACTATTTACTCAGTTTTTTAATGGTAATTAAAATCACGGAAATATTAATTTTGAGCAAATTAATATATTTTTCATGCTAGATTAATTTTTCTAAGCTTTACATAAAAAAAGTATTTTAATTCGAATACATTTTAAAGCCCTGATATTTGCTCAGTAAAAAAGAACTTGGAAGGAAAACAAACTAAAAGCTCAAATTTACTCGAAATGCCTCTAAATATACACTCATTGCCATAAAAATTTGCGCACGAAGAAAAAGTCATCAAAATGAAACGAAATTTTACATATGTAAGTACTATTTTGATATAAGTAAGTGATTAGAAAATCAAAGAAAAAGGATCCTTTATTGCCAAAAAAAGTACAAATGAACGGAAGTTTTAGTATTTTGTTAGACCCTTTCTAGCTCGCATGCTCGATGCGATACGAGCGGGCATTAAGGTATACAAGTTCCGTATCATGTCCTGAGACATCTCATTGTACAGTTGCTGTAAACGCGCCATTAGTTCGACAAAATTCGTAGGTTGTCCAACTTACAGTCCCAAATGATTCCAGATGTGCTCAATTGGTGACAAATCTGGGGATCGAGTAGATGAGGTAAGAGTGGTAATAAAGCGTAGGCAGTCTTGTGATATCCTTGCTATTTTTGGCCGAGTATTGTCTTGTTGAAAAATGGCTCCTCGGAGTCCTGCCATGAGTGGTAACACATGTGGCTGAAGGATGTCATGAACGTACCGCTGTCTTGTCATTGTGTTATGGATCAATATTAAGGGTGACCGCGTATCGTAAGCAATGGCATCCCATATAATCACACCAGCTGTTGGAATGGTGTGTTGCTGTAAAGCGAAGGCAAGATTGAGGCGTTCACCACGAGGCTTCCACACACGAACACGATTGTTATCACTGCTCAAAATTAATTTACAATACAATTTTAATTCACCTGGTTCTATTCCGTTGCAATCCAATCCCGTCGTGCACGACACGACTCAAAACAGAGGTGGTGGAGGGTGGGTGTTATTGGCAGCACACGTAATGGGCGCCGCGATACCAGATATCCATCAGCCAGGTGTCTTACGATGGTTCGGGAAGACACAGAGGCCCATAGTGAAGGTGCTGCCTGTGTCTGGACAGCGTCTAATGAGGCAGTTGGCTCTACGCGTTTGTATCGTGTGATGTGATGGTCTTCTCAACGACTGGTCTGTCGAGGGCGTCCTGAGCCTGATCGAAGTGTAAATGAAGTTTCTTCGGTCCTTTGATCCCACCTCTTCCTCACACTGATTTGAGAACGGCCTACTTAAAGAGCTACTCGTCGAGTTGACCACGCAGTTTCCATCATCCCGATGATTCTTCCCCTCTTGAACTTTGATAGCTGCTCATATTGTCTTCGATGGTGGTGTAACGACATGTCTACCTCAGCGTTTCTTTTGAAAAAAATAAGCACACTTAAACAAGTTCTGCTTACCTATTTTATCCTCCAAGGAGAACGAAGTTCAATGCCCTCTAGTGGTATTACGCAACGCATAATCATGCTGCATTTCTAATCATTTGCATATCTACCCGATATGTACCTTCATACCAAGTTTCGTTACGATCCCATAATTATTTATTGGTGCGCAAATTTTTATGGCAATGAGTGTATTTTTATAGTAAAATTCCCTGCATTTAACCAGTTTAGTTGCTTTAAAAGCCAGTGTTTTAGTGCCTTGAACAAATTTATATGCATAGTCATGCATTCATTGGAATGATTATAGAGATATATCTAGTCTATCCGAAAATTAATAATTCTATTAATATACATGTGTTTTACTTCTTTTTTAGTTTTCAATACATTGAATAATATAACTAAAATTTAGTTTTATATATTTCATACAGGTTAAAGATTATGATTTAATCTTCATCCAGGAATATATGTATATATATATTGTTTTTTACACATATAATATTAAAATGTACACACAACTTACATGTAAAACAGTTATTTTGTAAGGAAAGCATACTTTGTGTTACCGTGAAGATAAAGTTGAGAAAAGACCTTAGTTATCCGTAGGACTTATACATGGGATGTTGTATTTCCTAAATATTTAATTCCATTGGTCAGTTTGGGCGATTATATCCATCATACGTTTATGTTATTCGAATGATTCAGTCCTTCATTTTCGACATTTTGGTTTATTTCCTTAGACGACACAGAAGACTTGCACATAGCACAAAGAATATTACATAACTGATCTTCAAGGTAAAAAAAGTATAGTTCTCAGATGACTTGCAGCGCCATCTATTCATTTTACCTTTAATTTACAACATAGGATACTTATATCACAAGGATGAAAGGAAGATGTATCAGAGAAATGCTGTACCACCAAACTTAAAAAAAAAAATCCTTTTCACCTATTAACATCTGGAAAAGGTGAATATAATGCAAGTAACATGAAGACTTGTGACTCTAGCAGCTTTATAATAATTCTATCAGCAGTACTAGCGACTTTTGATCCGAATTCAAATGTATATTGTTTTTATGACATCTCAGTAGATCTAAGAACATTGTACAGATTTTGGCATATTGTTAGAAACAACAACATTCTAGTAATGGATTTTTTGGGAAACTTACCAAAGTAGGATTTAAAAGATAAGAAACAAATCAGTACTCAACCATAAATGCTGATGCTACATGTGTCTTTTATAATAGTAGTTCTATAGGATAACAACATTTGAAAATCGATACACTTGTCGTGTTCACAAGCAATCTCTCTGTCAAGAAAAACAAAAAAGTGCAACTGTCTAAAGGAATTTGAACATTTCGACGCAATAGTTCCAGTGCTATTTAAAACTACTGGAAAAAATGACCACAGTATTGATTTTGTCTCATAATTTGTTTATACAAGGGTCAACAAGTGATTTGTCTGGACTCAAAAAGACGATTTAGTGATAAAGTTTTCCGATATTATGCAGCCTCTTCAATTTGACTCCATTTGCTTAGAATTTTCAGCAACTAATTTTTATTCAATTTTTAAGAATATTATCCTAATGATATTAAAAATTCTCCTAATTATTAAAAAATTCTGAATCTCAAGTTGTGCACAGTAAAATGAATTCTAATGTTATTCATTATGCTATGTACAGCTTGCACATGTATAAATCTTTCACTCCATACTGCAATAGACCATGTATAAATCAAATCAACTGGCAATCCAATAGTTTTTAGTGTTTATTAATGTAAAAATTAAGATAGAATCAGTCATATGTTGATGATCTGTTCTTAACTTCCGCAGTTCTTAACTGGGCACAGTATCGAATTTTTAACATCTGACAAAGAAAAAGGCCACGGAACTATTACATGACTTTAAGAAGGGAAAACAAGGAAGGTAGTCTTTTATTTTATTGCGAAACAAACACGTTCTTTCGGTTTAATTTTAAAACATTCTTTAAAAGAATATGTAATAATAAAAGTCACAAAAAATCTGGCTTACA
>BMAV01026325.1:37654-50664 GCA_019973955.1 Trichonephila inaurata madagascariensis | reverse complement strand
GTCTGTCTGCCTAGCACACACACACACACACACACACACACACCACTCAAGCTATTTTCTAAATATGCATTTCATTACACAGGTTCAATTTTAATTAAATATTTTGGGTTGAATTTTATCAGGATTGGAGGGCAATAAGCATCACGTTGCTTTTAGATCAACAGTAACCACAAAATTGTATCAGTAACTGCGTTTTAGTTACTTTATACTGCTTTTGGCCAAAAACAAGATAAAAGTCTGTACATGTTTGGATTTATCTCATTGGTGACTATTTACAGCAGTTATTGCTGCAAAATTTTAAAAATTTCTTTTTATAAATATTGTTTACAGATTTGTAACGTAGCGATATATTATCAGTAACGTAACGATAAAAAAAAGGACACATGCTCCAAATAGGGACTTTATTTATGATTAAGTGAAATTTACTTAGTCCTCTATCTTAAAAATTCTAAATTTCATACTCATAACATTAAGAAGTATTCTTAATGCTTTTTTAAAATACATAAACATTCATTTTAAGCCTCTAAGATTTTTAACTGACACTCCTGATTTTATTCCTGATGTAAAATTGTGGATACTATTTAGAGTACATTCAAACTATTAACTAATCACAGATCGTTGATGCTTGCTTCATGTATAGATTTTAGTGTGCACACACGCACGTACATAACACACATACACACACTTAACACACGCACACACAGGTATGCACGTAACACACGCACACACACGTATGCACATAACACACGCACACACATGTCTCAATTTGAATGATTTTAAACTGCGATTTTAAATAAATTTACCGCTTAAATGTTTTATGGGATTCATGCTAACAGTAAAATTTAATAATGCTTACCATTTTTAAAAAAATGTTTATTTTAAAATTATTGAAAATTGGCATAATTCGGCATTACTTTTGATTTAGTATTTAACTTGACTTAATCTTAGTTTAATATGTGATTGATCAGATAATTTTTTAAATTTAAGATCTTAAAAAAGAGCATTTTATAGCTGAAAATTTATATATATTCTATCCTGAATTGGAAAATGCAACCTCTTTTTTCCAGAAAGTTGTTTCATTTGTCCGATAGATGGCCACACATGTAATATCCCGTTTACTCTGGTCTCCTATTTTCCCAACAAATGTACCCAAGTTTCAAATTTTTTTTAAAAAAATGCTATAATGGGTTTCATATAAATCACATGTATTGCTTTGGGGTGTTTAAGACAAATATCTGCGCAAAAATAATTATTACAAATATGTAAAAAATGTTTTGCTAAAATTGCTTTACATTCTTATCACGAAAAAAGATTAAAAAGTTTTCTTGGTTCTCAGAGTCTAAAAACAAGATTGGAGAAGTTTACTAAATATTATTTTTTATAACTTACTATATATAAAAAAATTTTGGGGATGAGTATAAAAAAATATCTTGAATAATTTTCAGTATATAAGTTCTTATATAAATATCACGTTGCGTGAGAAATCGATAATTTTGACACACAAAAATAAATAATTTTCTTTTCGCCACGTCTTTTGCAATGCCGATCGTTGCATCCAGGAGCAAAACGAGGGCTATTTCCAGGGACGTCTTAAGACTTCTTGAGGCCCTGGGCCCCTACGCAAAAGTAGACATTTCGCCTCCACGCAAATTAAGACCCTAAACCCGTATACAAATGTTGGCTCTCTCGATGACCCATAAAAGTAAACAATAAGTAGAATACGTTGTCAAATACTTGTACAAACAATAACCCGAAATCAGAGACGTCTTAAGACTCTTTGAGGCCCTGGGCCTTTATGAAAAGGTAAGCCCTACCTAAGATCTTTAAAAGTAGACAGTAGCATGCATTATCAAATACTTGTTCAAACGGTAATTTGAAACAGATAAATGTTCACGACTCACAATCTTAAAAACAACGGCACAAACCGGATCGACCGATAGCCGCATTTCGACTAAACGAGTAGAATGAATGTTTATGGTATTAGGCCTAGGCCTAGACATGGATAATGGTCATCACATAATGATACAGTCTTACCACTTTAGCCAGTTGACATGCAGTTTGAAATCCCCTGTTTTTCGGAGAATATATACGGTAATAATATTTGAACGTAAAAATTATGTGGATCATGATCTCAACGATCTCATGATCAGAATCGAGAACAAAACGACACCTTGGACCCTGTCCCAGTTGGCCCATGCCTTAAGATGTCCCTACCCGAACTAAATAAATGTGTATGACTTACAATCATAGAACCGGCTAGACCGATTGCCGCCTTTTGACTGAATGAGTAATGATGGTGTATGATGATAGGCGCTGGCCTATACAAGGTCGAGTCGATGTGGTCATCACATATAGCCAATCAACATATCGTCCGAAATTCCCAATTTTTTTTTTGAGAATACAATCGGAAATAAAATTTGATCCGTTGAAATTATTCGAATTATAATCTAATTAAGGTTGAGTAGAGAGCAAGACGAGGCCCCTATTGTAACCGAGGCCCTGGGCCCAGTTACAGTGGGCCCATGCCTTTAGACGTTCCTGGTTAGTGGTTATGGGCCTTGTAATTTTGGGAACTTCGTCCACAAGTAACGAGAACGACACGTAAGCTAGCACCTTCCTATCGAAACTACCGTATCCCCTCAAGGGGAGTGTTGTGAGCATTGATATATTTAACGTACATCAGCCCTCCTACACGGTGTGGTTTCAGGAGCACTATGGCTCGATCTCATGATAGACTGGCCACGAGTTCGTGACCATAACCACTAGGCTACCGAGGGCCACCCAACGCTGACTACACGGACATAAAAAAGTCAAACGTATGACATGCGATGCCGACAAAAAAGAGGTTAAATTAAAACATTCACAGTCTTAAAATTTCTTATGCAGTGGTTAATTTAGTTATTACTGAACATTATATATTTATTTTACAAACCTTTTGTGAGTATATCATTAAGTGTTGGAAAAGAAACAATAAACGTTTATTTATTTGGATGAAATTTGAAAAACATGAGATTACCAAATTTTGCATGATTGAAAAGTAAGAACATAACGAATGCTAGCATAAGGTCTTATTAAATGTCTACCTACGTATTCATTTACATCAGCGTTTCTCAAACTGTGGGGCGTGATATACCTATATGTGGACAAGGTGGGGGGGTGCGATTTTCTCGAAAAGACAAAAAAAAAAAAAAAAAAAAAGAATCTTTTAAAAAAAATTATTTATTTATTCAAAAGAAACAAAAAAAAATAATAATAAATACTTTCTGACATATTTACACTTATAAATGTATCAGTATTGCACAAGTATTTGATAGTTAATATATCGATACTAAGATAAGTTTTATAATTACTAGTGACTTCCATGGGCTTGTCATATACACAATTTAATAATTGTCTTGATATAATTTGTACAGTTTATAATTAAAGTCGCATTGTAGCTGTAGTGTCATAGTACATCGTCATTGTCTTCAATACATTGTTATTATACGGAGGGGGCCACGATGAAAACTGATTGAAAATTGGGTCGGAAACATTGAAAGCTTGAGAAACACTGAGTTAAGTAAAAGGAATACGACACACATGTGTTTAAAAATAATATGACCATCAATAAGGTTGTTACTTACCAGTGCCAAATACCTTAAATTTTTGAAACACAGCTGATGCTATCACAGTTTTCACCACAGACATAGTTAATGTGTAATAATAGGACGCTAAGCATAAAAATATAACATTTATATATTAAATGAATATAAGTACGCATATGGATAAATTTAATAATATTTAGTAAATTTAAAAAAGGATTTTTATTTGTGTGTATCTCATAGTAATTAAATACACTCACACACCACAATGTTGAAGCTTCATTAATAAAAATAAATCTGCGAATTCAGTGTATTATTTTAAGTAAATCCGTTTTAGTATAGTAAATTATTTTATGTTCAGTAGATATTTGGAATGCAAAACTTTAATATGCTTGTATTCTGAATTTTTCCATCTACCGTATATTTCCGAATGTTAGATGACCGATGAAAAACTGATAGTATATTTCTTCAATAAAAATTTACCTTAAATTTAAAACCAGTGTGTAAGTCGAACTGAAAAACGTTCCTGCAATTTTCAAACCTTCTTGAAGGTAAAAAATATTGGCAAGCAGGTAAAACGGGTGGAATATTACCAATGGAATTGCTGTAGAATGTGAAGAAAACACCAATGACGGTAGTTTTTGTTTCTGGTAACCTTATGTGAACACAGTTTTTCATTAATTAGTTATCTTGTTCAATATCTGTGCTATAGTCATTCTTTCCACGCTATTTTTTTTTTGGAAGAAAAATTCGTATACAACTTGTAATCGTTGACTTATACTTTATATTATGGAAGAAAAACTTGCTGTATGATAATTATATGCATTCAGATATGCCAATGAGTGAATTTAATGATTTAATGAGTAAATTTAATGATTAAATGAGTGAATTTAATAGTTTAATGATTTAATGAGTAAATTTAATAATTTAATGATTTAATGAGTGAATTTAATAATTTAATGAATTTAATAAGTAGCTCGAAAACACACTCAGATTCTGACACGAACTTAGAAGGATTTGAGAGTGGCCATTTTTAGAATAAAAGTTCCAATCAAAACACCCAAAGATTTAAATCGCTCGCGCATTTCTAACGGAAAATGTTAAGAGAGGAAAAAAAACCCCTTTTTCCCTGTGAACTACGTTTTTCTTTTTCTTTATTTTCGAGATAAGGGAATCCGTATATAAGCCAGCACCTTTATTCTCACTTTAAAAAGTTCGAAAAATTCTTGGCTTATGCACGGAAATATACGGTACTTTTTAACTAATACCTATTTTTATTTTCATTAATTAATTTATATTGAATTTTGGATTTTGAATTTTTTACATTTATATTAATCTAACAAAATATGAAATCGAAATTAATCTATCCATTTTGCAATTTTTGCTATTCCCATTTTGCATTCAGGTTTAAGGTGCCATATGAAATTCTTCTCAAATTATTTTAATAGCTTCTTGGTAAATTTATTTTTCCTTATTCTTTTTACCTTCGATTTTCACACGAACTTAAATATATTTAGTTCTTGAAGAAAGACAAAAAGAACACAAAAATAGATTTTTTTATAATGATTTTCTTCCTTAATATGATTGTGTCAAGGCTGTAATTTAACCTATTTATCTTGAATTTGATAATAGCGCAAAATATATTCTTCCTTAATATGAGGTTAACTCTGCAATTTTTGAGGTACGCGTAAACGGAAAGTTACAAAACAACAACAACGAAATAACAATAACGATTTAATTTGAAAATACAAAATATTTTAACTCAGCAGACGATTTTTTACTGCCTTACTTCGTTGCTTAGCGTAGAATAAATTAAAGCTCTAACGATTTATATAGTGTCATTATTTAAAATTGACCATCGCAATTTCTCTTTCGTCCCATTTTATACCCCATCCAAATGTGCCTGGTTTTTCTAGTATCTTCATCAATTGTTCCAATTCTATCCAGGGGTAACTGAAAGAAACCCCTGAATTTGACGATTATTCTTTTCGTTACTTAAGTTGCGAATACACTTCTAATTTAATTGAAACATTTTGTAAATAAATCGAAATATCTGAGAAAAGAATTTAGTTAAGATATCTTTTAAAATGCTATTTGCGAAATCTCTCAAAAAAAGGACAGAAAAAGGCACAATTGTTTTTCAATTACATGATTTATATTTAACATAATTTTACTCATAAATATTATTTTAAATGTTAATTTTTTATAATGTTAGTGTTTACTGTGTTTTCGGTAATCTTGATTGTATGTATTTGTATCAACGAGATAATGCATGAGATATTATAGTTCTACACTGTGAATAAAAAATCTAATGCATTTAACGAGGTGATAAACATTAGGAGCAACTTACCATTAATGTGATAGGTATATTTAATTCTTTCAGGATAGTTATCCTGAAATGCTTTCATGTAAAGCATTCCCGTCTCAAGAGCTAGGAAAAGAAAAGGTTTTAATAGTTATTCTCTCGAAATTTCTTTTACATGAAGGATAAAATGAATTGCATACATTAATTTTATTCCAAAAAGGAAAAATAAATTATATTTCATGTATACATGATATAATTTTATTAAAGTATCTATTAAAATAAAATAAAAACTAGAAAAAATTCCATGAGCTTTGAATAAAGATTATAGATATATTTCATTAACTCTTATTATAATTAAAATAATTTCATAGTAATGGCAAATTAGCAGCTTCAATTGATCCAAAGATCTGGGGCACCAAAAGGAGAAGACTGACTTAGCCCCTAGTGCCTGCTAACTTTAGTTGGACATAATGGAATGTCCTTCACATCTAGAGTAACCTTACCAGGAGAAAATCTAACACTGTACATTGCCCATTCCGTCCAGGTACACTCTCTCGACACTTTGAGGCAGCTAGCAGGTCTTCAGAGGACAGGCCTTGCGGGGTGATGCTTGTCTAACTTTTGCCGAACTCTCCCCTATCAAAAGGATTGAATTAAATACACTTTGGAGAATACCCCCTGCTCACTCTTGGTATTTTGGAAAAAAGCCTCGTTGGTATCACCAACTTATTACTCCTAGGGATCAGCAGACGGCTCTATAACGCTTTTTTAATGGCCACATCAAATCTCTTACTTCAGTGCTTCTCGAAGTTTCAGCATTCGCAACCCAATATTCAATCATAATTTTCATCGCGCCCCCCTTCATACAATAACAATGTATTGAACTCAATAATACTATACTTTGATGCTAAAACTACAATACGACTTTAACCTCTTAAGTACCACCGGTGTATATAAACGTCTCGCTCAGCCAAAACATTAATTTCCCCGCACGTATATATACGTCTTTCCAAAGTACGGTCTTTTCTGTGCACTGTTATCCATACAATTATTCTGCAGGCTTTGGAATGCAATAAAAGGACCTTGACAATGTTCGCAAAGAATTTACTTATTTCAGAATATTTGTTTTTTTATTCCTTCCTCCACCCCAATACAATCGCGTATCGCGTAATTTTTTATCGGCAATTAAGAATTTAATTCTAAGCCATACAAATTATCAAGATAAGTGATTATATTTGTATATTATTTTATATATGAGAATCCCATGGGGTCACTGGTAGTTATTAAACATGTTCTTAACTTAGTATTGTTAAATTAATTATAAAATATATTGTGTATCACTGTTACAATAATAAGTGTAATATATCAGTGTAAATGTGTGTTTACCTTCCATAAATTAATAATTTTTTAAAAATAATCTCTTGTTTTTGACCATTCAATGTGTTCGCGCCCTCCTTGTAGAGTTGTCACGACCCCAAGGGGGGCGTGCCTCACAGTTTGAGAAACGCTGTCTTACTTTTCAACAGGGCCGGAAAACCTTTCCAAAGTGTCACTGGCACGAGGCTAAAGAGGCTTCCCCCAGTCATATTTTTAATTATTTGAGTTTTACTTTTGACGAGGTTTTAGAAAATCGTATTTTATTTTTGGATTTTTTTTGGCGCTTTTTGGTTTTATAGCGTTGATGTAGCAAAGCTACACCACACACATCTGGGATAAGACTTATCCCAGATGATGTAGCTTTGATACAACAACATAATTAAAACAAAGATATGACTTTGCAATTTTACGCATAACTTTTTATTCAAAGGCAGGCGAAATTTGCATTTATCTCTAAGAGGGAAGAACATTCTACAAAATAATAACTAAAAAGTACGACTTCCTATTCCAGTGTCGAGTGATCCTACGATTCAACTACCTTGCTTCATTTCGTCCTATCTAAGATGATAATACGAGTTGATACTATGTACTAATCCATCTACAAGGCAATGGTTCATTTCACTTGAATGGACAGAACTCTTTTCACATAGAAGTTATACTTTAATAATGGAATTTATTTTGTTTTATACACCATATGGAGGGTTTTTGTAATACCCTGCCGATCCATTTAGGTTTTTCGTCACTAGCCTACAAAAGTCAAGGTATACGAATACGTTGTAATGGTCAATATTTGCAAAAAAAGGCACTATCAGTTTTTGATTTTATAAAATAATGCATTTATTTAGCTTTATAAAACTGTTCGCTGACAAGCCAAGATATTAAAGACTTATTAAAGCTTGAAAAATCGCAAGTGGATATTTAAGTAACCGGAAGTCAAAGTTTTAATGCCCTTAAACTCGTCAAACAGGATTTAAATACCATATTTTTTTAAAAAAAATATAATTTTAACAAATTTTTGATTTAATAAAAAAAAATAACTACGCATTTTGAGAGTATTTGAAAAGTAAATCTAACAGCCTTTATTTTACATTCAACTTTCTTACATTTTATAAAAACTCTGTTTAGTTGCAAAACAAAAGTTATCTGTTATGTTAGAATATCAGTGAATTATGCTAGTATTATTTTTTTAAATAATTATGGGGAATAACGAAAGTAAAACTTATTTCCATCGTTTTTAACGTCTGTACAAAGCAGATAGGTACCGTAATAAAGTTTCAGTTTCCGAGAACCAAAAAATTAGTACCGATTTAAATATTCCAACTGTGAGTGAATCAAACAGCTAATTGATTCTTTAAAACCCAAATATGATCCAGAAAACAATGAAAATATATTGTTTTTAACTTAGGATTTTTAAGTAATATGATTTCGTTATGTTATCCTGTGTGTTTTGAAAGAAAAGTTAATGTGCAAGATTCTATGTTTGGCTAGCCATGAATATATGACTTTAAAATTTAAGAGACTTCAGGAATTCTTAGATATATTGAAACATTTCGGTGTGATTACTGGTGTATTAACATTGAAAAGTTTTGCAGAACTTGATGAAATTTGACAAACAGAGTTTAAACTACATTCTCTGTCAGTAGCAAAAGTTGTCAGAAAAAAAATAGATTAGCTAAAAAGTAACAATTGGTTAAAAATGAGCAAACAGAAGGTATAAGCTATAAAACTAGTGTAAGTAACTGCGCAATTATTAAAATGATAGTAGTGATAAATAGTACTAAATAGTACTGATAAAATGATAAATAGTACTAAAAATGCATTTTTCTCAAAATCCATATATTTTCGTATACTTTTAAAATTTCAAAAATGATAACTTAAAATATTACCGATAAATATCTTTGAAACTTGGTACCATTTTTTCTCATAATATTTTCTAGGGCGGGTAGTTAAATAATGGTTACATATAAGAAGAATAATTTTTAAATTATGGTCTAATATTTGTATAACGGTGTTGTAAAATATGGCAAATTTCTTTTATTGGCTAATCAACTAGCTCTGGAATTTTTATTTACACAATTGTAACCAAAAGATTATATATACTACAGGCTCTAGATACTACCTAATAATTATTTGATACTAAGTTGATACAAATTGGGTCAATAGAGTTTCATGTAGAATTTTTTGAATTTTCCTAAAATTTCTTCAAATTCTTTATAAATTTACCAGTTTTTTGAAGTTTAAATAATTTATTGCAACTATTACATAAGCATGGCTTATTTACATATAGAGTGAAGTAAAAAATGGTATAAGTTTTTTCTAAATGATGTTTTTTTAAAAGAAGGGCACCAGAGGTATTCGTATACCTTAATCTTTTGTACGAACTGTTCTTAAATTGTAGTTCTCGAACACCGGATGTCCCCAGAACTTTTCTAAGGGATCCGAATAGGGCTGTCAATTAATGTTAAGATTTCTCACTTTTACAGACTCTAGAAGGACGTGTGAAAGAAAGGCAAATATGTGCCATCATAAACAAGATCACCAAATTGCTCTTAAGGTATCCGACTACCCTAAAATCATGATTTTTTTTCAAAAATTGACAAAATTCTTTTATGATTTTATTTTATAGACCATCTTATTAGCTTATTATAAAAATACTGAGTGTTTTGATTTCCATTCACTAGAACAAGAACTACAAGTGTTTTAGTAAAAGCAGATGCCCTAATTTTACTCAAGATGTCAACCTTTAAAATACGTTTTACTAGAAATGTGTTTTTTCGAAAAGCTCAACCGGGACAGCGATTGCTCAAAGTGTTTTTAAAATAATTGGCTGGAATTTTTTGTGTATGTTATGAATAACAGTAGAAGTGTTTTAACCTTCAGATTTATCAATCACTGTATTATTTCAAAATTTACAGTCTTTTATGTGAATATAATCACTGTCTTTTTAAGCAATTTCATATAATCACTAAAATAAAGTGCTCTAGCTTTAGTAAAAATTAAAATATCTCTTATCCTGAAGGTCATTTCAAACTTGAATAACAAAGTAACACATCAAAATTGAAAAATTAGGAATTTATTCATAAAGTTTTTTGTACAGGGTGGCCTCATTTATGTAATTTTTTGTACATTTTCACCAGTTTTTTCCCAATTTAATAATAATAATTTTTTTTTCTGTTTTCAATTTTAGGATTTTTTTCTTAAAATATACTAAATAAATCTAAAAATCACAAAAAAATCTTCGCATCTCCATTTTTTCAAAAAAAAGTTGTCGCATGTAGTCGGATACCTTAATGGAAAAACTACTAGAGCAGAGGTTCTCAAACTTTTTTGTCTCATAGACCCTTTATATATAACAGATTTTTCGGTTTGGAGTAGACCCCTATTTACCTAATGTTAAATTTTTGCAAATTCATCAAGCTAAATGTGTTTTTGACAGCAGGTATAGAGCTACTTCCTTTAAGAGATTAAAATTTTTAACTGAGTGAAATATAGTGTTTAAAAGCTAAGAAAACACATGAAAATTAATTAAATTAAAATTTAATTAATACATACAATAACTGAGCAAAAAATAATTTTAGTGGAAGGGATGAATCTAGGGATGCAATAACAAATTTCCAACATTTGCCATCAATCTTGTCAGGTCTAACCCTAAATATCTCCTCGGTTAATAATGTCCAGTCTTTTCTTCTTTCTTTTATTCTTTTGGAGATTGGCAAGAGCACTGTAACTCCTTCTCAATCGGAAAACAATTAAAAACTTTCTCAAGATATTCCATAATATGGAATAAATAACAGGTATATCTTTTTAAAGCCAAAATTACTGACATCCGCTTTTAAACTTTACTTTAAGATTTTCGTTGATTCCTATTCCTAGTGCCTAATTCTTGTAATCTGACATTTTTTTTCAAAGTCACCATATGAATTCATTGCCTACTGTGGTATTACGATAGTCAAAACATTCTCAAACATAGTTTTAAAATCTAAAAAAGAACATTTAAGGTATCCGACTACGTTCGGAACCATGATTTTGCAAAAGCGTATAAATGGATAATATTTATGATATTTAGTGTCACTTATATTAAAAAATGTATATAAAACTGTTTTAAGAATAGTATTATAATAAAAAATTATTTAACTACAATATATTTCGGTTAAAAATTAACTTAGAATAAACTTTTTTCAAAATGTTCTCCTTTTGTGAAAAATGCTTCTATTATAATAATATTTTGCCTGTATATAGCTCAGACCTCTCTACAGAGGCTCAACTAGTATTTTTGAAAAATTCACATTATTTTCAGAGTTACCACCAATTTAAATAATCATTGGCGTTTTTTTCTTAAAATTGCTCCCCTCTGTTGTCGTAAAACATGGATAAACCCACTTCTAAGTTATATATATCAAAAATTCTAGTTGAGCCTCTGTACAGAGGTCTGAGCTGTATACAGGCAAAATATTATTATAATAGAAGCAATTTTCACAAAAGGAGAACATTTGGAAAAAAAATTATTCTAAGTTAATTTTTTGCTGAAATATTGTATTTAAATAATTTTTTTTTGTCAAAATGTCTTTAAAATAATTTTATACATGTATTCTAATTTAAGTGACACTAAATATCATGAAAATTATCCATTTATGCACTTTTTTAAAATCACGGTTCCGAACGTAGTCGGATACCTTAAATGTTAAACGTAGGTTAAAACGTCTTTTTCCTGGTAGACTTTCTATGATAATTGAGGAATTGGGAAAATTTTCTTCGTCCATTATTATACTCCTTTAGTTTAATTCTGGCACACAAGAAAAGCTGAAATGTTGTCTTTTTTTTAAATAAAATTTATGCTGTTGCTTTGTAACTGCAAATTAACCGCATTCAATTTAGTAAATAAACTGTTAAATAGGTAAATCAGGTTTCCACTTGATTAAATTTCCTTTTAAAATTAAAGTCACAATCTGGTTTAATAGAACCACTATCGTAGACCCCCATTTACACCTTATGGACCCCAAATTACTTTTTCGTTGACGTGGACCCCTCGCAGGTCGTCATAGACCCCAGGGGGTCTATATAGACCACTTTGTGAATCACTGTACTAGAGCATGTATTTCGATCAAGAATATTAATTCAGTTAGTATTAAAAAAATATTTTGTAATCTTTTTAACTATAGATGTCAACTGTCATTCTTAAAGGAAAAATGTGTCAAAAATGTCTGTATAAGTAGTAGAGGCAGTCTTAGGATTATTGAGGAAACTAATCCCTCAGCCATATGTTGGGAGTCAGCGAAGGGTGTTTAAATTCTTGCGGGTACGCGATGTCAGGCTGATATATAAAAGGGGCTTGCAACGATAGAAATATAGATAACCGCCGACTTGAATAATCTATTATAAGGCATGTGAAAATGCAATTTTGTAATTAGAATAATTCCTTGGCGTGTCAATTTATATATAGGACCTTTACACTCACGGACAAAATAACTAGCGCTCCAAGAAATAATTGAGGGATCGTAACGAAACTTGGCATGGATATGCATGTCGGGGAGAAATGCAAATGATTAGAAATGCAGTGTGATTGCGCATTACGTATAGCCGGTAGAGAGCGTTTAACGTCGTTCTCCGTGGAGTATAAAACTGGTAACCAAAGCTTAATTGAGTGTGCTGAATGGTTTACAAAGGAAGAGCTGAGGTAGACATGCCATTACGCAGTTTTCAAAGACAATATGAGCAGCTGTTGCAGTTTGAGAGGGGGGAGAATCATC
>BMAV01026325.1:17290-34420 GCA_019973955.1 Trichonephila inaurata madagascariensis | reverse complement strand
GAATTAAACCAAATGCTATCCCAAAGATTCCCCTAGAAGATTAGTGAGAGGTCACGTATAGATTCGTCACATTCCTTCTCCGAGAAGAAAACGTGATTTATTTGAGGGCCTTAATGACCCGATAGAAATTACGTTGGAAAAAGTTTGCATTTAAACTACCGAAAACTCTGTAACACAAAATTAGCTCTAACTCACTTCATATCAAAACGCTACACTAAAAAACACGCAAAAACTACCAGCCAAAATTTTATATTACTTTTACTCGTGCTACATTCACTTTTTACATTTGAGAAAAATAAAAAAAAAAGAAACATTCAATCTGCACGAATGGAAAAACGAGAGAAAAATTAACTGAGGAAATATAGTTAAAGAGGATTGTAGTTTGAGATGATAATTTATCGATTTCAAAACATGTTTGATCAGCTTAAGGACCTAATTTTGGGTAGTGTTTCAATGACAATGTGTTTCCATACATGCTACGTATACTAAATCTATACATATAAAGGAGAAAAGCGACTCACTCACTGACTAATCACGATATTTCCGAAACTATTGAGCCTACAGACTTGAAATTTGGTAGGCAGGTTTCTTTCATGGAGTAGGCATCAGCTAAGAACGGATTTCACAAAGATCGAACCCCAAGGGACGTAACAGGGGCTTAAGGGCCATTATAGATTAGTTCCATAGTTAAACTATTAGATGTACAGACTTGAAACTTGATATGTAGATTCCTTTCATAGAGTAGAAATCCCCTACAAAATGATTTTTACGAAAATCAACCTCGAAGGGGCGTTGAAGGTACTTAAGGGGCGTTATAGATAATTATTTCCATTTTTAAACTACTAGACGTGCAGTCTTGAAATTTGGTAAGCAGATTCCTTTCATGGAGTAGAGATCCACTACAAAATAGGTTTTGAGGAAAATTGACCCCCAAGGGGCACTGAGGGGGATTAAGGGGCGTAATAGATGAATATTTCCGTTTTTCAATTATTAGACCCACCTGCTTGAAAATTTGAAGGAATGTTCCTTTCATGGAATAGAGTTCTTCTAACAAAGAGTTTTGCAAAAACCAACCTCCAAAGAAGTGGGGTTAAGGGGAGAGTTATAGAAAAATTCCTGTTTTTGAATTCAATCCATTTACTTGAAATTTGTAGAGCACATTTCTTTAGTTGTCTAGAGTTCAACTAAGAATGAATTTTACGGAAATCAACTCCAGAGGGAAGCGGGGAAGTTACTGGGGCGTATTGATAGACAAAATTCCCGTTTACGAACTACTGGGACTACAATAATAAAATTTGGTTTGTATGTTTCTTTTGCTGAATTGAAATCCGCTAAGAATGCTCTCAACGGGGTTACGGGGCGTATTGATGATAAAAATTACATTTTTGCTCTATTAGATTTAGACTTGAAATTTAGCCCGCGTGTTTATTTTATGGAGTAGAGAGCCACTGAAAGTTGCTTTGGCGAAAATCCACTTGTTTATTGGGTTAAGGGAGTGTAAAAAATCTTTCTACTTCTATTTTAGATATTAATAGAAATTAGAAATTATATATAATTTCTGTCCTTTTTATATCAAGAGGTGAGAGTTACAGCTATAAATATATTTTTCAATACAATCGAATTCTTAATGCTAGATATCAATAATTTATACATATGTAAGCATTATATATTTATACAACATTGTGAAATACCCAGTGAAGCGGGTGGGCAAAGGCTAATAATTAGTATAAAATTGTGATGCACATACACTTGAGAAACGCAAATATTATTTTAATGGTTCCGTTCAAAAAAAGTAAAAATAAAATTCTAAAGATGAACCTATGTATGTAAACAACGAGATTAATCGTATTTTGGGAGTATCTTTGGGAGGCAAAATCTTTTTTTCAACGGAGAAATATAGCAACAAAAGAATTTGAGAACTGCAATATTAAATAAATCATTCCTAACGCAAATAAATAAATAAAAAAAAATATTAAATATTATTTTTATGGTATATTCTGAAAAAAAAAAAGATTACATTTGTATAAAATTAGGAATGGATTTTCTTAATCTTACATACATAAGATTTCCAATGAAGAATTAAAAACAGAATTTATAAGAGTTTCAAAGAATTCTTTACACTCAAAATACCTTTTCACCCTGTTTTTTCATCATTACCAAATCCTGTTCCATAGTTAGCAAGCAATATTGCAGAACGTCAAGTTTCTTAGCAGAATTAAAGAGTCCTAAAATTAAAAAAAACAAGATATATATATATATATATAGTTAAAATAGAATAGTATAGTTAAAATAGAATTGTAATATCTATGAGATGCCTAAACTGTTAATATAACTGATATTCTTTAAAATTACTTAAAAACTGACCCAAAATTTTTACAAAGTTCATTATGTTGCTGTTTAGAAAGAACATTTTGAATGGAATATTTATTCTCATTCTACATTACAGCATTTTTAAAAGTAAGGTATTTATAAAATGAGTAAGAAATATTATTTAAGAGAATTACATTTATTCATTGATTGTTTTATTAATGTCAAACTTAAAAGCAAGGTAAGAATTATATAAATTTATGAAACTATACAAAATCATAATTGTAAATCCTAGTGTTAACTGATTGAATAGAAAATGGTTTAACTGGTTTCCAAAAGTTAAGGCATGATCAGTTTTTTTTTTTGGCACTCACCAATAAGCGAATGCAAATGAAAATAAAAATTAGGGTTTATATAAATGAGTAGCTATTATCCACACCCAATTCGTTGAGTATTTCATGATTCTGTATGACGATATATTGTTTTTAAATCATTGGTATCAAAGTCCTAGCTTTAAGATTTCTAGTGCATCGAAATTTTCTTTTATAACCTTCGCCTTTTGATTTAAAAAAAAGATTGTACCTAAAGCTTTAAACCTAAAGTACATTTACCTACTGCACCTCCTTAATATCCCCCAGAGTAGATTTCCACAAAACCCGTTATTAATGGATCTTCCATTCACAAGAAGAAACATGTTTACCCATTTTCAAGTCTTTTAGCCTAATAGTTTAAAAGCAGGAATTTTGTTACTTATAACGTCCCCCTAATTTTCTTTGAGATTTCTGTCAATCCATCTCTACTTAACAAAGGAAACATGTTAAAAAATCTTCAAGTCTATAGGACCAAAAGCTGAAAAACGGGAATTCTTTTTGCTATAACGCCCTCCTGAGTTCCCTTGGAAGTCAATTGTAGTGAAATCTGCTCTTAAGATATCCGACTACGTTCGGAAATGTGATTTTCAAAAAGCGCATAAATGGATAATTTTCATGATATTTAGTGTCACTTAGATTAGAATACATGTATAAAATTGTTTTAAGGATATTTTGACAAATTTGTTTTTTATTTAAATACAATATTTTGGCAAAAAATTAACTTAGAATAATCTTTTTTCAAAATTTTCTCCTTTTATAAAAAATGCTTCTAAAATAATAATATTTCGCTTATTTAAATTAAAGACTTCTCCAGAGAGTCTGAAATAGGATTTTTGAAAAATTCACATTATTTTCAGAGTTACCACAAATTGAAATAATTATCGGTGTTTTTTTCTTAAAATTTCTCTTCTCTGTTATCGTAATATATGGATGAGCTATATACAGGCAAAATATTATTATAATAGAAGCATTTTTCACAAAAGGAGAATATTTTGAAAATGGGTCATTCTATGTTTAATTTTGTAAAAATATTGTACTTAAATAATTTTTTATTTTAATATTATTCTTAAAACAATTTTATATACATTTTCTAATCTAAGTGACACTAAATATCATAAATAGTATCCATTTATACGCTTTTGCAAAATCATGGTTCCGAACGTTGTCGAATACCTTAGCGGACCTCTACTTAGCAATAGAAACATGCTTGCCCAATTTCAAGTCGGTCAGTCAAATAGTTTTAGATATATCTAGATGAATGAGTGAATAAGCGATTAGGTCAATTTTCTTCTATACAGGGTCAAAAATTAAAGTCCTGGACGAAGCTGAAACAGCATATCACAGTTGCTATTGCTGGAGTTGATACCTTAACAAACGTTATAGTGGAAACAGATTGCCAGCTCGATGTGGGCCGTGTGCCTAAGGATTCCCCCATGGAACATATGTGACTGTCTCTATCAAAACTGAAAATACGAGTAGTCTCATGCAATTTTGTTACAGGTCATATACAATATCTTGCATTGCTCTTGATTTATAGTGTATCGAAATTGTATACTTCTTTGTGAATCGCCCTGTATATAGAGATTATGAATCATTTCAATTATATTCCCCTTCTCAATTACCTCTACTGTTATTCTTTAAAAATTGGACACTTGCAGTCATTGAAAACTGAAAATATACTGTTTTTGTAATTTGCGTAGCAGTTTTTTATGTTTTTTTTTTTTAATTTTCAATGTTTTGTACTAAGTTACTGTCAGTCTTGCGTAAGAGATACATTCATGAAGGACAACCAGATGGGTGGAAAAGAGGTTATTACAAGTTGATGATTCTGCGTGGTTTTAATGGTGATTTAAAGATTTTTCAACAATTTAAATCCAGAGATACAGTATCAAGAAAATCTATTTCAGGCTGCCCACAGATTAAAACTCGTGCACAAGATTGCTTTCAAATTCATTCAGTGCAAAGAGGAACACTACTATACCTCAGCTCATTTGCATTCATTGTGCCCTTACATCCACAGCAATATAGTTCGAAATGTATTCAAGAATAAAGTTATGATTCAAAATCGCGAAATCTTAAATAAACGTATATACAGTAGGCTATGATACTGAACTTTTGATGTCTGTTTCAAAGTATCAAAATCGGAGAAAATATAAACCGTTTAATTGAAGTAACAAACAAATGATTCTATTTGAAACTTTATCCCTAATTCTACATTAGGTTAGAATTTGCAGGAAATATTTATTTGGTAATAAAAAATTTATTAACGAATTTAAATTTGCTATTTAAGTCACAGATATAAATTAATTAACCCATTATAATTTAGTTCCCTTAGTCCAATAAGATTGATAGCAATTTTTTCCAGCAGTGATAAGAAACACGCAATTTATGTATGATGTTCCATTTTTCTGATCATCATGTCTCGTGTTACTTATCAATCAGAGTAATTTAGACTAAGCCCATAAAAAAATAAATGTAGCGTTGATCTTCTATAAGGTAAGTATGGGAAATATTTATATGCAATCAATAACACAGAATAGAGTTGATAAGGATGCATTACTCATACAAGACGGAATTGTTTTTTTTTTTTTTATTTCTCCCGAAAAATTCCTACATATGTTGTAACCATTATTGAATCTCCGGAAAAAATGTACTGTAATTGCTTATAACTTTCAAACCATGAAACCGTTTATGCAGCTGTGCAAAATTCATAAATGTTGCTTAGGAAAAGATTCTACTAAACGGATTTTGATCTACGCTAACCAATACTTAGAAAGCGATAAGTGCTCCATATACTGTAACTTAAAGCTCACACCCCATCTTCGGAAGAGCGTGTGCTATTTGATTAACACATATTTTAATCTACTAAGGGTGTTCCTTAGAAAAATAAAATTGTATGAATACCAATTCAGAAAAGAGAGCTATGACAAATCTGATAGTTTTGTATTTATTTTTATTCTATACGGTGATTTTCATCACTTCATTGAAGCTCAGTCTCTTAAGGCCTTATTACATGTACATGCATTTGGAGCAATTTTTCTTTCAACCAATTATTTCAAACAACTTTTACTCAGTTGCCATAGCAAAAGCTTTGAAAAACTTTTGGTTAGTGACCTGAAAAAATTGTTCGAAATTAAAATTGCTTCAAATTTCTGCCAATAGGGTTCTTCGTCTTCTACGTCATAAACAAGATGGCAGCCTCGGCTTCGTCAAGCAGAGTATCAGAAATGTCTTACATATTAAAATGGAATGAAATGATGGAGAGCGTTTTGATAGATGAAGTGGAAAAATTTCCATACCTATGGAATCCTAAAAACCCCTATTAAAAGAAATAATATTGGATGATCATTTTCGAAGCAGAAAAAACGGCGAATTATTTTTCAATGTGAAGATAGAGCGTGGCTGATGTCAGAGTATGTCGTTTTGCTTACGGCAACCCTTCATTCTCAGCTGCCTGAAAAAATTGTTCGAAATAGTTGCTCGAAAATGCGTGTGTGATAAGGCCTGTAAACTTTTAAACTAAATATGACGCGGCTGCAATTCCAGTCCTTAAAGCAGGCTTCTATGGACTAAGACTGTGGTAGCGTTATTGACAGTGAGAGCCTATTTACGTTACACACACGCACAATCAATATAAAATATTCCTTTTTAAATTAAACTTTAAAGTATTAAATATTTATCTTGCATATATTTATGCTATAGAAAATTAATTCTTTCTAAAGAGTAAACGTTTTATAAATCTTCAATAGTTTTTAAATTCAGGTTAAGAAAATACTATTCAACATTTACCCTTAAAATCTGCATTTCCAAAATCAAAGTATCGAACTAAATGTCCTTCTTTATCAAAACATACGAAACTGCTTGCAGCATAATTGAACACCTAGAGAAAGAAAATATTCACACTGAGCAAGTCTTTAGAGTACCTTGCGTAAATGATTTTTTGGTTATGAAAACATACCATCAAAATTATATGAATTAATTTTTATGTGAGAGTCTTTTCAATCATGATATAACTTTATTAATTAGATGAGTAAGAATATATTTCAAATATTCTTGTGCTACTTAAAAATAATAGCTAAAAGTACAGATAATATCGCGTAAGAATTAAGAAAATGAAAAAATACAGATAATATTGTAAAAAAATTAAGAATGAAAAAAAAAATGCCTTTTTCAATTTAAAAATAAGTCTTTTGAGTTTTTCAATCAATTTCAAAACTTTTCTTACTTCCAATGGTTTGAAGTCAGTCAAGATCGTATCAATATGGAATTCTTTCCTCCACTCTATATGCTAAAAATAAAATAAGGACAAAATTTAAAATTTTCACTTTTGAAATCAGTATTTGTTTTAAAATAATTTTTATATGGTTCTTTATATAATGTGATCAGAATTAAAATAAACTACAACACTGAACATACATTTTGGAAAGAATTCTGTTAAATCATATTTGTATCATATGTAGCACGATCCATTTTTAATCTCATATTCATTTGGAAGTATTGGGTGTAAAAGAAAGCTCTGTCATTTTTTTCTTAAAGAAAGTTTTTTTTTTCACCTTTTATTACTTTTACAATTGTCTGCCAGCATTCTGGCAGCTTATCTAACCCCTTGGAAAAGAAATCCTCTGTTTTGGAGACAAAGTGTACTTCACAACTGCCATTTTTAGACATCTTCATAATTTATATATGCTTTTCCATTAAGAAAGTTTTGCAGCAACCAGAACAGATGATAGTCAGATGGTGCAATATCAGGAATATATGCTGGCTGAGGTAAGGTTCCCCAACACAATTCTAAAATTTTGTATGCGGTGTTTCTTGCTATGTGTAGTCCAGCGTTGTAGTAGTGAAGAATCACACCCTTTCTGTTGGCCAAAGATGGACGTTTATGTTGAGCTTCTTTATTGAAATCTCAAAGTTGTGAACAATAACAACCGTTTCATTTTCTTTCAGCAATGAACTAAATTCATGATGGTCACCTGATAACGGCAACACGTGTTGATTGATTAAAAATTGACATACTAGTTGTTCAACTTGTAAAGTTTAGATAATATTTAAAACTTGATGATTGGGTAAAGTGTTCACGTGTTAAAATTCTTCAGTTTTCAAAATTAAAAAAAAAACTTACACTATACGAATACTTTTAAATTAAGTGCATTTTGTTTAATTATGTGCATTATTATATCTTTGACAAATAAGTACTTTCTAAAAGAAAGTTTCTACAAAATTCAAAAGTTGGCAACAGTGAAGCACATGAACTAATTGGCTGGAAACGCGTGATTATATTTTTGATATAATTATAACGTCGCATTAATTTATGAACTGATTGGCCGAAAACACGTGGCTCAGTTATCATGAGACTATGACGTCACATGAATTTAGTCCATTCATAGTGCACTATATCCTTGCTGTCTCAGCAACAACACAATATAAGCCTTCTTGTGATGCACTCCAACTTTGGATGTGGATAATGGTGTCTCTCCTTGGTAAACATATGATTTTTTTCTAATCACGTGTTTATACACCATTTACTTTTCATCTTTAGTCACCGAGTGGCCCCAAAACGGTCCCCTTTTGCAACAATCAAGATTTGGAAAACATATAAGGGTTCTTTCCTTTTTATTTTTCGCTTAATTCATGTGACACCCAAACAGAGAGTTAGGACACAAAACCAAATCTTTTAATGTAATCCAAAGCATTAGTCTGAGAAATTCCAAGCTTGAAACCCACTTCTGTAGAAGTTAACGCGAGGTTTGTCCTGATCATACTGCGTAGCACTACGTCACTGACATCTGATGACCTTCCTGATTGGGGTTCATCTTCCATAGAAAAATCACCCAAGCAAAATTTCTCAAACCATCTTTAAAAAGTTCGAGCTGTTACTGCTTCCTCTCAAAAAACGTCACACAAGTTTCTTTTTGTCTTCATCACGTTATTTCTTTTTTGGAACTCAGACAATATAAAACAGCTATACTCAACCTGCGGCCCGCCGAGCCTTTTTAAGTGGCCCGGTCATGGCCCATTGCTCTGAGAAATTCACTTATTTAAGAACATTGCATTACAAATTTGGTGGGAAATTCTTTGTCAAGAAATAAAATATATCAATTTTGCTTTTTGGTGTCGGTGTCGTGCGGGTACGAATTGATATTCTTTTTCTATTTGGAACAGTTACGGTTAGTGATAACAGACAACAGTGGAATGAACAGTGGGTGGAATTAATTTTTAACTCTCTTTCATATCTTGCAAGCGAAAAATATTCGAAGAAAATATATCGGTTCAAAATGAATGGGAAGTTGACTATTTTGTAGTGAAGAACAAACATGAACCAGTAATTGTTTGATTTGTCACGAAAGTGTTGTATTTAAAAAATACCAATAAACAGGAATCCTTCAATGACACTTTTCCTGGAAGATCTCTTTCAATAGGTGATAAATAGGCTTTTTCTTGAACAATCTTTGGAACAGTAGCAAAGTGTTTTGTTAGTAGTAATATCGCAGTGGTAACAAAGACATTCCATGAAGTTTGTTACATTATTGGCAATCGTATGAAACTGTTTACTGATGCATAAATTGTGAAGGGGTATTTCTTAAGGGATTCTAATTTAGCAATTATGATTCTAAAATAAAAATAAAAAATATAAAAAATAATAATTAAAAAAAGCAAAATAGGGGTTATAATATTTTGACCAATTTTTCCCATTTTAAATTTCCAATGTTATCTTGATCTTAAAGCATTTATCCCCTCCCTCCCCCATTTATCCTCATGTTGCGATGTGCGTGAAATTACTAACATATGTATGTGGCCCGCGTGAATTGGGTGACATATGTATGCGGCCCAGCAGGAAAAAAAGGTTGAGTACCCCTGATATAAAATGTCATAAGTGCACTTTTTCTTCACTCATCTCGACAGTTTTATAAGTTTAAAAAACTGACTAAAAAGGAAAAAATGTGTGTGTATAAAACATCACTAATATAATCTAGCTGTTAAAACCGGTTTCAGTCGGGTTCGAATTCTTGCTAAGGATCGACAGCGTATTAAAGTTCACGTGTTCAAAAAGGACAGAACTTTCCCTGTACCTAATACATACTTATTATACATTTTTGAGAAAGCAGTGAAACTATAAATTAACCCTGATAAAATGCAAGATAAATTAATATTTATTTATTAAAAAATAACGTTTTTATACTTGAAGTTAGTTTTTTTGAAATTTGTATACTAGGTGTGTGAGAAATGCTTGTGTGTGTTCGCATGCTAACGAAGTCACACACAATAGAGCTTTCGATATTTTTTACCTTAAAATTTTAATGTAAATAATAGTGTTTCAACAGTTTCGTTACAGCAATTTAAACTTTAAAAATTCGAAGAAGGAATTTAATACTTGTAAGAATAATTTGATGACAAAAACACTGCTGCATTTAATACGTCAAATTTTAATCTCATCCAGCTAAGTGTTCTTGAGAAAAGGCTAAGGATATTGAGATTGTCTTTGGTGTACGTCAAAGGTCACGGTAACCGAGGTGGGCGTGGTGCCAAGTGGTTAAGGTATTTGACTCGTGGCCACGTTGTTGAGTCGTGGGCTCAGGTTTTGATGCCATTGAAAAGCCACCGAATATAAGGAGCTGTCACGGCTCAAAAGTCCTCACGTTGTCTTGGAAGCTTAGGAAATGGGATGTCACCTCAAGTACCATCTTCATCAATCGACCGAGGCTCAACATTAGGCGATCCTTTACCAACAGTTGTTTGAGTGTGACGTCAGTAAAATATCAATCAATAAAAAATCAAGCCTTACGTTGTCTGTACCAAAGTACTTCATCACAGATAGAGAAAAATAAAAAATTTCATATAATGAAAAACAGCTTAAATACATGCATCAATCGTGCTTTAAACTGAGATTGCCAAATATAAAAATGTTTGTTTTTATGTTTGACATCCACAAAGTTTTTTCCTTTAACATGTAAAATGAGAAAGTTATTTAGCATTGATGTATAGGGAACGGAAATTGGAGAGTATCTTATGGAAGAAAAATTGATTCACAGATGAGTAAAATCATAAAACGTGTTGATCTCTATTTTGCTATTCTAGGTCGATTGGTGCTTTGTTTTAATGTCATATTTCATAACTACACAAGGGATATTGGCGACAGAACCCCTAAATTTGAAGCTCAGTCAAACAATTAGGACAAAATTTGAGGTGGCATCTCCCTCACCACATCACTCCAATGGGTGGATGACATACTTTTAACATACATCAGGACTCAAACCCACTATTTTCCATAAGTTCGCGTCCATGATACTTCGTTTACAGTGGATACGCATTGTTTTCCTAGTATAGCAAAGTTAGAGTGTAATATTAAAGTCGAAATACTTTCCTATGTGAAAAAGTGCTCCACACAGTTTTAGGCTCTATCAATTAATATAACACAAAGTCATCCTTACGTTAAGAAAAAATTTAAAAGGTATGAATCTTACTTTTAGACAAATCTTTTTTTTTTTTTCAATTCCTACTATTAATTCACAATCACCGTACATCTTGTTCAAATTTTCAATCGTTAATAAAATACCTTTTAAAGGGCTCAATTGAGCTAAATTTTATATACACGATTATTTTGGATGACAATACGGTAATTTAATTTTAATTAATAAAAATTAACTGATTAAAACTAATTATTCAAAGAATTACAGATACAACCCCATCATCATTGACATCATTTTTGGCGACTTGTGTTAAAACGTTAAAAGGTTTTATTCTCACATTTTTAAAAAAAAAAGCGCTCTTTTGATATGAAATTTTTATACACTATTATTTTGGGTGACAATACGATAATTTAATTATAATTAATTAAAATTAATTGAGTGAAACTAATTATTTAAAGAATTACAGATGCAGTCACGCTGGCTTCATTTTTAGCGACTTGGGTCAAGACTTTAAAATATTTTTTTTCTCACGTTTTAAAGCATTCAGTTGAACTGAAATTTTATATACAAGATTGTTTTGGATGACAATACGATACTTTAATGGTAATTAAGAAAAATGAATTTCAACTTAATATTGTGCTTCTGTAATATGTATATATATTTATTTTAATTGTAATTGTTTGATAAAAAGTAACTAATTTAAATTTTTTTAATACCTGTTTTCATTCTTTTTTTCAATTTTGCAACATTACAACGATTAAAAAATCTTCAAGATAATTTCAATGTCAATTAATAAATTTTTTAAAAAATATAAGAAATAACCTTCTGGTATTCACAAATTTACTTATCAACTAAATTATTAAATCTGAATAATTTACGTAATATTAAAATAAACTTCTTATATCCTAACTTTTACTTGTATAAAAGATTTGAAATAACACCTTAAAATATTTTTCAAGTCTTAATTAAACAGTTCATTGTGGAGCGGTATAAAATACTTCTACGTTACACAGATTTTGCAACTTTATGGGAAAAAAAATTGTTTGCAAAAGACATCGAAATTCCATGAATGCTTCGAATAGAAACTATTGTTTGATGTTTCTAATATTTTATTTTCTTATTTGTCATTTAATCACTAATTATTTCTAAGGGAACATATGCATCCATATTATTTTTTCATAATAACATAATTAAAATGTTGCAAAATATTTTTACCTTTCTAAGCATAGCTTCTGCATCGTCCAGCACAAAGTCTCGAGCTGAAAAATTCAAAGTTTACAAGAATTTTATACAATATTCAGAAAAAAAAAACTAGGACAGTTATTCATAAATATTTTTAAATTAAACTGTAAATAGAAGTAAACAAAGGAAAGTAATACATTTTTTTTTAAAAAAATTATTTTGATTTTGAAACATTTCACGAAATTTTTACTCTTTCTTTAGCATTTAGGCATTCACATCTTCCTTCACCCAATTATACATTCGCAAACATATACTCATATTATGCTGAAAAAATGACATACCTTGTATACTAACATTAATGAAATTTTTTTTTGTGTGTGTATTTCGCATTTTATCAATTTTTTTGAATCATAAGAACTCACCTTTGCAGAAGCGATAAAATAAGGTTTCATCTTCAAGCAGTTTAGGAGTTAAATCATTTATTGTGCGCTTTTTCAACTGAAACAAATTGAAAAAGATATTATTATCTAGCAAATTTAATAATTTTTTTAGAGAAATTTTTTTTTGCTTTCTTAATGATGTAATAATTAGGTGTACAATATCTCAAAAACATAGTTGAATCACCTTTGTGTAAATAATGATGTCACGTTAAGACAATAAATACACTAAAGTTCAAAGTCAAAGTTGATTTACAGAAAAAAAAATTGATTTTTTTTTGTGTAAGTTCTTGTTTCCAAATAAAAGAACAATGTACTCGTAAACAGGTTTCTGCTCTTATTCACCTAAATTTAAAATCGATAATTGTAGTTAACATCAACCGAAACGTATAGACTACTATAATTGAGAAAAAATAGGAATTAGGAGTGTAGACTTGTAAGAGCCTAATTTCATCATTTGACTTTATATACAGCCGATCATATATATATATATATATATATATATATATATTGATGGTGGTATAAATTCTTGATGAAATTGGGATAAGCATATATATATTAAATTTTACTTACTAATTTTTGGTTTAAGATAATCACGCTTTTTTTCTTTTAATACGAATTTAATTTTTATAGATTAAGTACTAAAAATTACACCGTCTTTCGTAAGACTGGGAGTGTTTTGTAATCTCCTATTTACTATTTACATCAGTGTAGTTCTCAAACTTTCAATACTTGCGACCCAGTATTCAAACATAATTTTCATCGCGCCCCCCTCCATACAACAACAATGTATTGAATTCATTAATACGATACTTTGATGCTAAGTCTGTAATAGGATTTAAATCTCTTAAGTTTTACCCGCGCATATAAACGTCTCGCTCAGCTAAAACCTTATTTTCCCCGGACTTATATATACGTCTGTCAAAATTACTATCTTTTCTCTGTGCACTTCACATATTTTGCAGGCTTTTTTGAGTACAATAAAAGGACAGTGTTTGCGAAGGATGTACTTATTTCAAAGGATTTGCTTATTTTTATTCAATCCCCTCCAACAATTCATCATATAAGCACGCCTACGTGGAAAACGGTGGTATTGGGGAGCGAATCGCATAACTTTGAATCGGCAGTTAAGGGATTCATTATTATAAACCGCACAAATTATCAAGATAAGTATTAATTTTTGTATATAGTTTTATATATGACACAACTATGGGAATAACTGGTTATTATTTACTTTTTCTTAACTTAGTATTGTTAAATTAATTATGAAATACATTATGCAGTACTGATACTTTTATAAGTGTATTATATCAGTGTAAATGTGTATTATATTTTTTTATTATGACAGGATTTATTTTTTATGTGTTTACTTTCAGTAAATTAGTAATTTTTTAAAAATAATCTTTTGTTTTCGACTTTTCAATAGGCTTGCTTGTAGAGCTTGTTGAATAACCCTTGTAGAGTTATCACGCCTCCAAGGGGGGCGCACTCCCCAGTTTGAGAAACGCTGATTTACATGTAATTCTCCATTCTCTGTATTCCTCTAATACATTTACTCCCGCAACCATTTTTATTAAGCAAATTAAAATAGTAGTTATGTGTGTATTCAATCAGAAAAAAGAGTACAAAACAAAATAGGATCAAATATTTAATTGGGAAAATAAATTCTAGTAAAAATTTATGAATCAATTAAAAGATTTAAGAGCTACGGTTAACTAAGAGTTATGATTACGGACTCGTGACTGGAATGTCATGTGTTCGAGCCCTAGTCTTCTAAAGACCCGCAGTGTAGAAAGGCTGGTGTACGTTAAATCTGTCGAGGCTCAAAGTGCTTCCGTTAGCGTTGCGTGGAAGTTTAAGAGAGAGAGAGTGTGCCATCTCAGTCCTCGACACTTGCCTATGGTTAAGGTATCCGACTATGTTCGCAACCGTGATTTTGCAAAGGCATATAAATGGATATTATTTAGCATCACTTAGATTAGAAAACGTATATAAAATTGTTTTAAGAATATTATTACAATAAAAAATTATTTAAGTATAATATTTTGACAAAAAATGAACATAAAATGACCCATTTTCAAAAAATTCTCCTTTTATGGAAAATACTTCTATTATAATAATATTTTGCCTGTATATAGCTCAGACTTCTGTACAGAGGCTGAACTAGAATTTTTGAAATACACAACTTAGAAGTTAATTTATCCATATTTTACTACAACAGAGGGGAGAAATTTTAAGCAAAAACACCGATAATTATTTCAAGTGGTAGTAACTCTGAAAATAATGTGAATTTTTCAAAAATCCTAGTTCAGACTCTCTGGAGAAGTTTTTACTTTATATAAGCAAAATATTATTTTTATAGACGAATTTTTTTATAAAAGGAGAACGTTTTGAAAAAAGATTATTCTAATTTAATTTTTTGCCAAAATATTGTATTTAAATAAGTTTTTTTTGTCATAATGTTCTTAAAACCATTTTATACATGTGTGACGTCTCTCGCGTCCTTCTTCTAACATAACTCCTATGTTCTTTGACGGCCACGATTAATGGCAAAACCTTTCCAACACAATACCAAGAAGACAAACGAATAGAATATGTAAATGAGATAAACTTTAAAAGGATAGAAGCTTTGATGAGAAGGAGCGGCAAGTTTAGAGATAACTTAGTGTGGAATCATTCGGATCAAGATTTAGATGTCCTATAGCTCTGGAAGAAAGATACGTTCGTGTAAATTAAATTATAAAGAAGTCTGAATCTTCGCATATAAAGTTACATTATAGGTATTACTCAATCGTTGAAGGAAGGAGACTCTGCAAAAGGTAATATTTTGTATAGGAAGTTAGATGAATCAGTTAATTTATTATAATTAAGATAAATGATCTAGTAGCGCGATCTGACTTGAATATAAGGTTTAATTGGGTGCTAACTCTCACTTTAAGAAAGTTGTCAATTAGAATTAAGTAATATGAGTTATTCTTAATAAAAGTTGTATTAAGAATCCAATATGTCTCATCATTTTGATAATCCCACACCTCTAGCTTACGCGGATCCGGATAGACATAGTCATCATAGGATGGCTATGTCGCACATGTATTCTAATCTAAATGACATTAAATATCGTGGAGATTATCCATTTAGGGGCTTTTTTAAAATCACGGTTCTGAAAGTGATCGGATACCTTGAATAATGCGATTTCTGTTACCAATAGTCCTCGTGCTGCTTTACAGAGAGACATTAATAAACGCCCCCCCCCCTCAAGAATTTAAGGAACTATTTAAGGCTGTCTTCGGTAAAAGTTCGAGAGCTTGAACTAAATGCGAGCACATTTTTATACAGAAAAATGCCTCAATTTCTATGGAAATTTGCAATATTATAAGTCATACCTCTGTTAACAATATAGTGTTTTTAAAAACTTCAAAATATTAAATGAATACTTTATTTTTCGTTTCAATACTTGAAAGCATAGCCCATTTAACATTACGGTATAGGAGAAAAAACGCGAAACACATTTTACACCAGAAAAAATGATTCAACTCGGTTAATAATGGAAAGTATGATAAAAAATGCTGCTCTCTAAAGGATAGTGAAGCCAGAATATTATATAAAATGTTCATTTCTTTTACATCTGAAAAATGTTCCAAATTTGTGTCCTATTCTTTTACATTAATACACACACATATATTACATTACGTAATATATGTGTGTGTAGGGCAAAAGTCAAAGCACTGTTACACGTTGTCAAAAATGTCCCATAGAATTATCACGAGGGTTCATTTCGCCATCTTTGTGTCAATGATCTTGTCATATCTCTTCGTCTTTTTTCCCGCGCTTACGTCCAAATACCTCCTTTAAACCAGATGATGCTATCTCTTGGTTGTTACCGCAGTACCACTTAATAATAGGAAAGCTGTAACATTATGCAAATTCAGTCTCCCCCCCTCCCACAAAAATACTTACAGATACGTTATATCACGCAGATGAAAACGATTGTGTGTTGTATTTTTAAAGCCGAATGAAGATAAAGCTCAATAATCTCAACTCGAGACTTTACTCAGAGAATTCAATATCTCATTCTGCTGATACACAGTTGACGCAACAATCAGAACTTTCCAGATTTGGAAAGAGATACAGTTAATAATAGATTTAGTAAGAATAAGTAGAATACACACAGTAAGACCCCTCTTAACGCGGGGTATACTTTCCATCAAAGTAGACCGTAATATGAAACAGCGTTAAACGAGGTTATCTCATCATGTAAATAATGGGGTTAGGTGACGATGGGTAGAAAATTGGTCGGGTATTTTACCATTGAATTTATTAACTGTGTTTTTACAACAATAAAACAAAATTTATTTCTTACAAATATAGAAACATAATAAAAGAATATACATATAAAAATAAATAAAATTCTAAGTCAGTATGTTT
>BMAV01026324.1:0-99486 GCA_019973955.1 Trichonephila inaurata madagascariensis | reverse complement strand
AACAAAAATGTAAGACAGTAAGTGTAACAGATAATTTCAAACTTGATAAATAATTTTTATTAGTAAAGGCGAGGAAGCGGTGTGTGTTTTATGTTCTGGAACAGTGGTATGCAGACCATCGTCTGTAAAACGGTATTTTGAAATAAATCACAAATCCTCTTAACAAAAAAGTGAACCACAGAAAAGATAATGAATTGCTTAGACACCATTTGGCAGATGACTCCAATTCAGCATGGATTCTATTAAAACACATACATCTTACAATCCTAATATAAGTTATTTGTCATCCAATCTGTACCAACAGAAGTCACTAAAGTTACTTTAATTTGAAATACACGTATAACTAAAACATTTTCAACTATACAGTACAAAAGATATTTTTTCGTAGTGAATGAAGAGATTTGAAAAATATTAGTATTTAGTTTTAATATATATTCCCAATAATCACAAGTCAAAATTATTTGACAGCACGTCTAAATCTCATTAAACACTTCTTTTGAAGAAATGGCACGTTGACCCATAAAGGTTCGCCACCCATATTCTATGGTATGTAGATTAGAAGGAAAAGAATTTCAAAATTTAATATGACACAAAGGGGGGTTAAATTTTTTCGAAAAATGTAAAAAAACTTTTTTTTTTTGGGGGGGAGGGGTTGAAAATTTTTTGACTAAAAAAATAAAGTCATATATTTGCAATATAAATAACCAGAAGTGATTGTTACTGTTTGGTGAGTACTGAGTAGTGAATAGTTCAGTGTAAACATTCAACATTTCATAACCTTAGCTCTCTCCCCGCACCGTTGAATGAGACCAATCCAAGCTTTTTTTTCCATTTTTCCGCTTTATCGTGCACTTTTCGACAGTAGGGATTTTAAAAATGTAATATTAAAGAAACTGTTGAATGCACCGGATGATTTTAACTATTTAGTAGATGTCCTCTCATCCCAATACATATTAAAAAGTACTAAAATACCTGTTTTTCTTTAACAAAATCACTTTGACTTTTTTTACCATAAAAAAAGTTCGAATACCTAAACTTTAATCCTCTTTGTTGCAGTATTTAACACATAAACTTTATTTTTTTAAATATTTTTCCTCCTTGTGGCAGTATTTAACATAAATTTTATTATTTTTTTTTATTTTTCATCTTTAACTGAGTAATTTTTACTGCATATAGTTAGGCTTTGAACAATAAAAATATTTTTCGATCCGCCATAATGTGTAGTGTCCGCCACACTGGATTAATGAAGATGATTCTTGCTTTTTAAAACTTAACAAATTTAATTTAGAATATAAAAGATAATAGACGAATGCCAGCAGCTTCGAGCGGCGATATCCTCTCCTCACGAGGGACAGTACAGGAACCGAGCATTCAACAGAGATTGTTTTACGCTAACAACTCGGAACAAGCAACACGTTGCCATCGCGCAAAAGATAAATACAGTCGAAGGCGTTGGTAACAGGCATAGCAGTGAAACTAATTATTTTACACAAAATACATATAAAATAGAAAATTGCAAATAATATTAAGAACTGAATAAAAATTAAATATAGCATATAAATGAATAGATCAAGCAATAAAAAATACAGTTTGAATAATAATAAACATACTGTTTGAACATAACTTGAATAATAACGAAAATACAATTTGAATAATAGAAAGATACAATTCAAACAAACATATTGTGACGCCCGTAATGTATACCCCCCCATATGTTTTTATCATTTATTTCCTTAAAATAATTTTAATGCTCTTTTTTTTTTAAAATTATTGCTATTGTGTAATTTTAACATCGAATTCTATATACATAGTAAATATACACATATTGTATATGGTTGATTAAATATTAATCGGTTAAATGAATAATATAGAGCAATATAAATTTCTGTTAAAATTTTCTTGCTGTTTATTGTTGTTCTAATTGTTAAAGTAATACACAAGCATTATAAAAATTATTTCCTAATTGAACAAAATTTACTATAGATCACAAATTTCACTGAATTAAATCTTATATTTTAACAATATGTAACATTTCTGTAGAAAGACAACCTGTATTTAATTTTTATTTTGGTTCATAATCACATAATTTTTAAGGGAAAATACAGTAGATTTCTTTTATTATTTTCTCGAAAAATATTATTTATCTCTTTTTTTTTTTTTCAAAGTGAATGTAAAGATTTAAAAAACTTTACCATAAATCCAATAATTCCTATAACTGTTAAAGTTTATAAAATATACTGCAGCACCATCAAATTTTTTTAACAAAACTAGTATATGTTGTCCAACCTGAAAAAAATAACACAATTAGGTAATCCACATTAAAAAATATATTTATTTATATCACACTAAGCGGATAGTTAGATTTTAAAGGCATTTTAAAGAAACTGAGTCAATACTTAAATGTTTCATATATACAAATGCTCAAGCACATAAGAGCACATAAATATCTCAAGCTATATAAGCTCAAGTACATAATAATTTTAAAAAATAAGCTTTCTATTGCTTTATTAGAGTTGTGAGAGGTTTTCACCTCTTTTTTTGGCACCTAGATATGTAAGAGGTAGGGGTTTTCACCTCTTTTTTGGGCACCTAGATATGTAAGAGGTAGGGGTTTTCATCTCTTTTTTGGGCACCTATATATGTAAGAGGTAGGAAAGAAAGATTCGCGATGATCCAGTCAATCTATTTATTGCTCACACAATATAAAGACACAAATTCAATTAATTACAGTAGAGGATGTCTCGGTGCTAACCGAGAAAGTGGAACAACGACGAAATACACTAAAGATTAGGAGACTATCAAACTCGATCCTTACTTTATAAAAGATCTAATCTATTATCCGATTTAATCTAATATTAAGTTGATCTCAGTGATCAATCGTCACTTTAAATCTTCCTCCTAATAAGTATTTATTCACAATAATTCAGTAATGATACCTGTCAGTAACAATCTCACCTGATTTCTGGTTTATCTCCTCTCCTACTCTCTATTCTAGCTAGAACACTTCGGCTATATATAGTAAATATAATTTGCATATCAAAATTTTCTTCTTCCGAAGGGTTGGTTGTGAATAACGCGAATTGATAGCCCAAAGATTTCCCAAGAGGATTAGTGGAATAATCGCGAATAGATCCGTCACAGAGTTGCATTGGAAATAGCGGCTTTGACTAATTGATTTATTTTTAGGTTATGAATTTTTAATACGAAATATATTATTCATCAAGCATAAGTTTATTTAACGTAGTAAAGTATTTATCTATTCGTATAATTTATCTATTCGCATGCATATGAATTGTTATTTCTTAAATTACAGTTACAGTTACATGCTTTGTGAGATATGGAGCAACAAAGGCTATTATTCCATCTTCTAAGTTAAAGAAATGTAAATGAATAATAATTATTTATAGAATTTCATGAGTTTTGTGATGAGAAACACTTAGTAAAAAGAGTTTTAAGTATTGAAAAAATCTATTGGAACAGTAATTGTTCGCTTCACCATTTAATGGCTGCACGAGCTGAGTTAGATTTAAGAAAATCGGTTTATATATAAGCAGAAATATAATAAGTAGAGCAAAATATAATAAATGAAATAATAAAAGTACAGAACACATTATGTATTGAAAAACAATTATTATTAATTTTTAAGATGATTTTCTCATAATTTTATATTTAGGCATTTCTAATCTACTATTTTGTATTTTATGCTAACTAATTGTATTTATTTGTTAATATTTTTTGGTAATTGTAATTACTATTTTGTTGTTAAATTTTAAAATTATATTAGCTGAGATGTGTTTTTAAATTTTTCTTGAAATCTGGAAACTTTTTTTTTGAAATTTTTTTTTTTTTTGCTTTTCAGTTTGGGAACGTCTAAAATTGACTACAGCCTTACAACTTTTTTACCCTGCAGTTCAACCTAACTAAAAGGGACAGATTTATTAATTTTTTTATGCAATTTTACACTCTTAAAATGAAAAAATTTTTTTAAATGTGAAATTTAAAAAATTTTATAGGAAAATAAAAAAGAAATATTGTATTCCATACAGAAAAATTGTACCATTATCAACACTAAGGAATATTGTAATATTCTATAGAGTCATTGGCGTAATTTTATGTATTTTGGTGTAAATGATTCTGCATTTGAGATTATAATGAATTTTAATGTTCGAAAAATGTTTTAATATCTCCAAAGATTTCGCAAGAGAGACTGAAACTACAATGCACCTTTTTGGATCATCCAGATCATGTTGAGTGTGTATGGGAACAGGAAAAGAGGAACATATAAATAACTTTAAATATAGAATTTCTTTCCATTTGGCAATGTGCATCATTTTCAAGGCTTACATACTTTACTGTCGACTTAAGTATAAAGTACCTATTTCTTTATTAAAGAATTCCGTTACTTTTCCGTTTCTCAGGCAGAAATATCAACAAGCAAGCTTTAATGGCGACAATACACAATATACACATACAAAAATGTTATAGATGTTAGTTCTCATTGGTTTTCCATCTATTTTTGATGTATTATGAAAAAGGCCTAAATGAAAAAATAAGACCCCGTCTTGTTTCGAAAATGAGATGGTAAAAGGTTACCAACTGGAATATTCCGTTTGGGGTCGGTTGTATTATTTCTGGCCACTTTATTGCTTGTGCCGATGAAACGGATAAGTACCAAAATTCCATTTTCTATTAACAATTCAAAGAAATAGGCAAGAATATTTCTTCAATTAATTTGACCAATCGTTGAGCTGTTAGAGAAAATATTCATTTGCTCCCAAAAAGTGATAATTTTATTATATACAGATATTCTGGTTTATTTTATAAAAAAGTATGTTTAAATTAAGGTATCCGACTACGTTCGGAACCATGATTTTAAAAAAGCGCGTACATGGATAATTTTCATGATATTTAGTGTCACTTAGATTAGAATACATGTATAAAATTGTTTTATAAGGACATTTTGACAAAAAAAATTATTTAAATACAATATTTCGGCAAAAAATTAACTTAGAATAATTTTTTTCCATATGTTCTCCTTTTGTGAAAAATGCTTCTATTATAATAATATTTTGCCTGTCTGTAGCTCAGACCTCTGTACAGAGGCTCAGCTAGAATTTTTGAAATATATAACTTAGAAGTGGGTTTATTCATATTTTACGACAACAGAGCGGAGCAATTTCAAGAAAAAAAACGCCAACAATTATTTAAATTGGTGGTAACTCTGAAAATAATGTGAATTTTTCAAAAATTCCAGTTGAGCCTCTGTAGAGAGGTCTGAGCTATATACAGGCAAAATATTATTATAATAGAAGCATTTTTTACAAAAGGAGAACATTTAGAAAAAAAATTATTCTAAGTTAATTTTGCCAAAGTATTGTATTTAAATAAATTTTTTTTGTTAAAATGTCCTTATAAAACAATTTTATACATGTATTCTAATCTAAGTGACATTAAATATCATGACAATTATCCATTTATACGCTTTTTTAATATCACGGTTCCGAACGTAGTCGGATACCTTAATGTAAAGGATTTCTGTCTCTCCAAATTAAACAATGTCTACTATATCACTTTTGCAAATCAAACTTGAACTCTGCCATTGAAAAGAATTATTCATGTTTGATTATAGTTATTTTCATTCAAGTTTCCCTCCTTGTGCCGAAATATAGGAGGTCGTAAACGACTAGATAAGTTTTACTGACGTTGCACTATAAAGCAACATGAGGCCGGTAGGGGACGGGTCTCGTAATTTTGAACCTCCGTCGAAAAGACAACATCTGATTTGCCCCCCTCCCCCATCACACTACGTCGATGGGAGGACCTATAATCTCCTCAGATTTAACACGTATCAGCCCCTCTACATGGTGGGACTTCAGAGGCACTAGGGCTTAAACTCATGACATACCGGCCGCAAGCTCGTTACCCTGACCACTGGGCTACCGCGGTCTCTTTATTCTTGGTAACATATGTAAAAGATAATACTATCATTCAATTATTTGTTTCAAAAGATCTTAACTGAATTTTTTTTAAAGAGTTAACGAAGTCCGTTTTAACACGCTTTTATAAGTTTCACTTGTATGTAACGGAATCTTTGAACTCGAATTTAACCCACTTAAAAAGGTCAGACTAATTCGAAATTTTGCACACTTGTCAATGACCGATGACAATACAATAATTTCGTTCCATTGTCCTGAACAGGATAATTAGGAGACAGGATAATCCAGATTTGATGACTAATTCATTATACCATTTCCAGATTTGCTGACTAATTCCATGTACCATTGATGGATTTGGCGATTAATTCTACATACCAAAGCCAGATTTGGTGAATAATTCTATGTACCATTGCTAGATTTGGCGGCAAAAAGAATGAGAGGAATCCTAAAATCGAAAAAGTTTTTTTTGCGTCAGAAATTTCTTTTCATAATATAAGCAATGAGGGTGATTCATGTGACGTCATAGTCACATGATAGTGAAAGCCACGTGATTCTAGCCAATCAATTCAAAAACTCATGTGACGTTATAGTCAAACGATAAAAACTATCTTGTGTTTTCAACTAATCAGTTCACGCGCTCCGGTGTTGCCAAGTTTTGCTCTTTGCAGAAACTTTCTCTTAAAAAGTACATATGTATACAAAATGCATTTTATTTAAAAGTATAAGTATAAAATACGACTTTTTTTTAATTTAAAAAAATCTTTAAAAAATTATAGTTTAAAAAAAAACTAAAAAACATGCTTTTATGGTTAATTCAATTAAAAAGTAAAAAATAATTCTTAATATAAGAATAAAATGATTTACGAGAAAATTAATTTCATTGTGGTAAAAGCTTGAGGTGCTTTGTATTAAATTTTTACACTAACTCAGCATTTCGGAATAGAACTAGTAAAAAAATTATAACAATTAATATAGAGCAACTCACGCTTTTACCCCAATGACATTAATTTTCTCGTAAATAATTTTACTCTTATATTAAGAATTACTTTTTTACTTTTTAGTTCAATTAACCTTAAAAGCGTGTTTTTTTAGTTTTTTTAAACCAAAATTTATAATCTTACACATAACAACCATAATTGTACATGTAAGAAAAACACTTCGTGGGAAAACTTACTTTAATATATAAAAGCACCTAAGTCCTAATTGGATTAAGTATAATTCCATCTACAATACATAGTCACGGTTCGGGTGGATTCTATTTTAGTACATAGTTTCCTTTATTGCCAATTTGGCGCATTACTGTTTTGATATTGGGTGGAAGCCCAATATAGAGAGAGAAGAACGAGCTGTTAGAAATGTGGACGCTCTAAGCACGATTTTCTCGTTCTCTCTCTCGTATTTATTTATTGGTGTATTAAGCGTCCCAGAAGCAGAGCGGGGCTTTTCCAAATTATTAGTTTGAAGACAGGCAAAAGCGAAATATTTGTTTTTGAATCTAATATAATAAGGACTCCATGCCATTCTAAATGAAAAGATTGAACATCGAATTTTAAGGAGTTACTTATTTCGGTGATATTTCTTCCATCACAGAATACATGACATTTTTGTGTTTTAAATTAAATATTATTAAGGATATGTTATCCTGTTAGACGAAATAATGAGAGAATTGAGAAGAGCCAATTATGGAATGGGTAATTTTGTCGATTACCCAAAAAGTGTTTCAGGTCGATTTTACTTCCCTTGTACGTTTGTTACTGAAACTGATTTTACATTAAAGTTTGAAATTAAAAACCGAATGGCGTAATATCGGAAAAAATTTAAGAAGATGAAATACGCTGTGGGGATATTTAAGTTTTTTTCTCTGGTACTAAGATACCTAGATATTTCAGTATCAAATCAAATCATGAATTTACAAATTAGTATTTGTCTTATAAGGCTATTTATTGTAGTAAGAAGCCGGTGTGCGCTCTATTCATGTGCATTTTAGAACAGAAAGGAAACGAAAACCGAGTTTCAATACGATGCATTCGACAGCTAGATTAATATGTTTGCCCAGTTTATCACTATTTTTCTAATCCATAATTTCTTCTGTGCGAGGTTTTTATTTATAGTCATTCAGGATTTAAATCTTTCTACTTATATTATTTATTGCCGGCTGGGTGGCGTGGTTGGCTTGTCGCTGGCCTTCTGCACCTAAGGTTGCGGGTTTGAACCCGTCCGAGTCGGTTGATTTTCATGATGCAAGAAAATCGACAGCGACCCTGTCGTATGATTATACGGCATGTAAAAGATTCCTAGAACGTCTGTTTGGCTTAGATGCTCTCGGCAAAGCTCAGGTTCCTCCTTCTACAGAGAAAACTGAGCATCAAAATTACCTATGGTGATTGGTATCCCCTATATGGTGCCGCACTAAAAAGAGATATCAGCTTCCGGGGAATGTACTAGGTCTGCAATGGTAAAACACCAATCCGCAGCCCATTAGAAATAAAAAATATTATTTATTAGTGGTTGATTTGATAGTTATTCTATGTTGAATACTCTGTAATCAAAAAAATGGGAAACCCATGTTACAAATCCCTTTCAAGAAATCAGTTTCTTAACTTCGAAACATAATATATGGTTTCCGTAGATAAATCTTCTGGAGGCCAAATCTGAATTAAAATATCATTGCAAAAGTATTTGTACTACATAAAGGTTTATAATTAAGCATCTGAGAGAGAGTGACTCTGGTTTTTGTGTCTAGATCAGAGGTTGCTAACCTTTAGAACTTCGTGGATCACTTAGTGTATAACTTTTTATTTAGGACCACCCATATGACAGTAGAAGAAAAGGTAAGTACATTTATATAAAAATAATCAAAACCTATTCCATTAATGTGATGCGCACCCATTAAAAATACAATTATAATTTTTTTAAAAAAAAATAGAGAAGTAAAAAAAAAATTATTTAAATATTACTCATTCTTATTGTAATGTCCCAACTTTTCTACAGACGACGAAATTATTTTCGCAGCCCATCAGCGACCCGTGAATCCCCGGATGGCGACAGTTGGTCAAGGTTACTAATACCTCTTTTTCGTAGTGCTTGCAATGTACGATATCTCGAAAATATTGAAGAAATGGGTGAAATAAAATTACTTATTTTATGATTTAGATAAAATCCTGTGGACTCATCTTTAAGCACAATTTTCTATTTTTCGTCGAGAAGAAATAAGAAACATAATTACTCAAATTTTGCATCAATCAATTCCATTTTTAAATAATTAATGCTGTGTTATTGAGATTTTACCTATATTTTGAAAAAAAATGAAATGTCTGTGTTTAAAAGTTATTTAGTTGAAATTAACAAATGAAACAAAAACATTGACTAAAATGCATGAATAGTATTAAAAATCTAAAAATAAATTCTTACATTTGTCGTCAGAGGTAATCCAAGAAGAAAGAAAAGTACACAAACTCCCAGTGCTAAGTATCCTTTTTTCTCACGTAATGTAGGAAACTTATCTTTAATTACAGTTAATATCGTCTCAATCTGTGACATCTGAAAACAAAAATAATTAAATGAAAGTAAGAATTAATTTAATTATTTCAACCAAACACTTCAAATTATTATGAAGAAAATTATAATTCATTTTTTCCATGAGAGAATGCATACATATCATATAAGAAAAAGCAAACTCAATGTAATTTAATACAATAAAATTGTGCAAAATAACAGCTGTAATTAGAAAAAAGAACTTCCGGGCAAAAGTAATAGGTTGTGTTAATTACAAGTAGTTAAATAATTAAAAACCTTTAATTGAGAACGAATAGAACTTTATTCTCACCACGGCTTTGAAAATTCTGAAAATTAAAAAAACTTTGATTCTTATAAGAGTTAATGAAAGTTTTTAAATTAATCGATACTATTATTTATAATCGATGTTTATTTAACATAATTTGTTTATTCGAAGTTTTCTTATTAAGGTATCCGACTACCCTAAAATCATGATTTTTTTAAAAAATTGACAATTTTTTTATGATTTATTTTATAGGCCATCTTATTAGATTTATAAAAATAACAAGTTTTTATTTCCATTCACTAGAACAAAAACTGCAAGTGTTTTAGTAAAAGCAGATGGAATAACTTTACATAAGGTGTCAAACTTTAAAATGCGTTTTATTCAAAATGTGTTCTTTTCGAAAAGCTCAAACAGGGACAGCGATTGTTTAAAAAGTTTTTAAAATAATTATCTGAAATTTTTTGTGCATGTTTTGAATCTTAGAACAAGTATTTTAACCTTCAGATTTATCAGTCACTTTTTTTTTACAAAATTTACAGTTCTTTGTGCGAATATAATCCCTGCTTTTTTTAAAGCAATTTCATATAATAACTAAGCTAAAGTGCTCTAGTTTTTGTAAAAATTAAAATATCTCTTATCCTGAAGATCACGTCAAAAAGGAATAGCAAAGTAATACATCAAAATTGAAAAATTAAGAATTTGTTCATTTACTTTTTATACAGAGAGGGCCCCGTTTATGTAATTTTCTGTCAATTTTTACCCATTTTTGCCCATTTTAGTAGTAATAATGTATTTGTCTTTTTTTAATTTAGGCTTTTTTTTCTTAAAATGTACTAAATAAATCAAAAAGCCACAAAAGAAATCTCCCTTTTTTTAAAAAGGTTGTCACAAATAGTCGGATACTTTAAGGAGGAATGAGGAATAGTTGTCATTTATTGTTCTATTATTATATGTGTTTGTTAGCTATCAATGATATAAAGTTTTCTTCTGAAAAATTTCTTTCGAAATTTTTTAAAATCAAATAATATATTCTATATTTTCTGTTATTGAGAACTATTACGTAAAGAACATATTTAAAGAGAAAATTATCTTGAAAACAAATAATAAATTCTTTGTTGAATAATTTAATTTTTTTAAAACTGAAAGTAATTTTCCCATTTTACTTTTCGATGCATTAATTATACCATTAAAATAACAATTTTTACGCAGGATTTCAATTTGTGATGTTGGAGTTAAAGCTGTTCAACAAATAAATTATGGTAGAGAGTACGTAGTATTGGTCTACGGATTTATTCGACTAAAGACTCCAGATTCTCGATCGATAACTAATTTTGACAAGAGGGAAATTCCACTTTCTCGATATCATTCTTCATAAGTTGTATTGCTTTTCGAAGTTTGATATCGAGTTGTGTTTACTTGAAATTTGATGATAATAATTTATTTATTAAATAAGAATTCCTTATCAATGATTGATTTCATATTTCAGAATAAAATAAATAGTTTCAATTTTTCGGTCAATTTCCACAAAAAGAAAAAATAATAATTAAGAGAACTCGACATCCTGATATTCCCCTTGTTCCACGTTCTCTAGGAAAGTATAAATATGAATGAGAAAATATATCAACTCATTACTATCTTCATGAATACGAAATTGCTTGTTTATTCCCCATTTTCTAAGAAATATGCTCATTAAAAACGATAATATTAGTATTTTTGACTGTGTGCCATCAAAAATTATACGGTACGTATTTTAAACATTGCAAGTTCAAGAGTGTGCAAGAAAGGAAGTCCATGTCATGAGTTCATGAAAAAGCTAAGAACTTTTGTAGTAGAACAACTGCAAATTTAATTTACTTAAATTATTTTGTTTTAAAATTTTACCAAAATATTCATTTGGATATCTATAATACTAAAATTAAATACAGAATTAATGTAGCTTCGCGTTCATTACTATATTTGAAACTTAACGCATTTATCTGATATGAGCGCATTGTTTGAGTTTCTGAAAGCTACGTTTTCAGAATAGAAAATGCTTAACTTACAGAGCTTCCAATCCCTAGTGTAAAAAGCATCACAAAAAATAATAGAGACCATAACTGAGGCACAATCTTGATATCTGCCAAAGCTTGAGGATATATTACGAATGCCAAACCTAAACCTGAAATTTGAGTAAAATATGTGAAAATTCCCGTTTAAACATATTAGCTAATAATGTTTTTTAAAATATTCCTTTTAAAGAATGAATGTTATGTTTTCATTTTATATAAAGGACAATTATTAATTAAAATTTGAACGCTGAAGATGAAGCTGTCTTCTTTTAGTATACTAGACAATATTTTTCATATATAAAGATTTCTGATTTAAATTATCATAATGAAAATGAGAAAAACTCTAAACACTGAATTTTCCATGCATATATCTTAATACATAATAAACAGTAACCAAAGATAATATAAACTGAGAAGTAAACGACAAAAATAAATAAGAAAATAATTCATTTCATTAAATTAATTTACAATTTTAAAAAATTAATTGAGTACACTGAATATATATATATATATATATATATATATATATATATATATATATATATATATATATATATATATATATATATATATATATATATATATATTATTTTTTTAAACGAAAAATCAAAATTAAAAAAATATTCATTTAAATTAAATAAGTATTTCTGTAATAAATTTTGTTTTTTAGACTCACGATACTGCATTCGAAGAACAAAGATTCGTTCAGATGACGATTCATATAAAAGTTCAGCAACTCAGAAAAATAATCACAAATCAAACACACACACATACAAAAATAAAAACATGAACATTCAGATTAAAAGAAATTATTGAACTAATTTATTCAAAAAATGCAACCAGGATATATTTGCACAACTCAGTACTTAAAAGGAAATAAGCTAAAAGGACAGGCAGTTGATTTTTTTAGATCTCTGTACAAACCTTCTTACAAATTTTAAAAAATTAGTAATGGTTATCGTGGTTTTTTTAAAAAATTACAATTTTATTTACTTTAAATCAAGGGTATCATACTCAAAGGCTAACTTGGGCTAAACAAATCAAGGTTTAACTTTAAGTGAGCCACGAAATAAAAATCGATATTCATAGAAACGTAAGTTTATTTCGAATAATACATTATAATAAACCCGTGGCGCACACAATGCTGGTGGGTAATCTCGGGTCCGACCTCCCTCCCAAAGCCCTTGATTTTTTTCGATTGATTATAATCCTATGTATAACGTAAAATTTATTTAAGTATTTGTGATTAATAGTTGATTATATTAATATGTAATTATTTATTCAATAATTAATTTTTTACTGTTTTTTTTTTGTTCCCGAAAATCGACAAAATCAAAAGAATATCTTGGAGCATGATACAAGAATGGTGGACTTTCGACCCTGGACCCCCCTTAAAAAATTCCTGTGTGCGCCACTGTAATAAACATATATAAAAGAACAAGAAAAATTGAATAATTACATCCTGACACTTGACATCTCTTCTTTGCTACTATTTTTCATTTTTCGGGAGAAATTTTGATATTTTATTATACATTATTGTGTGCCGATATACTGGCCAGGCTGCAAAAACATTTGTTTTGGGCCGCGAGTCTGACACCCCTGCTTTAAATATGTTTTAATAAAAAATAGTTTTCGATTTGTTTTCAATCAGAATCATTCATTCGATATCAGAAAAGTTTGATTAATTTTTTATAAATGTAACAGATTTACTTACCTTCGTGATCAACAACTTCAGAAATCGGCACTCCCTTCTCGTAAGCTAGAGTTCCAAGAACAGAAAATATTACACATCCAGCTAAAACATTTGTGAAAGTATCTAAAAAGCTGATGATTATAGCATCCCTGAAAAAAAACCGTTGCGATAAAAAAACTAGGTTTAAATAATATAAAAGGAGAATTCAATTTTTATTTCACATATCCGTTTGTATAATAAAATAAAGGTAACAAAGATTTTTTTTTTTAATTACGGAAACATTGCACTCGATTAATTAATTTTTGGAAGATTTAGTTAGAGTTGTTTAGCTGCATGTAAATTAAAGTTTGTTAAAACAAGAACAGGTAACATACAAATACATTGTAGATTTATATATATATATATATATATATATATAGCCAATTCTCTACAAACAAGAGATAACATCCAAACAATAACATTCGACAAACACATAGACAGCAGGAAAATCACTCAATGAAGGACAAAAGAGTAATCGAGATTATAAATATAAAATGGATGCTGCAGTGTTATGAACATTACTGACTTAGGACAGCTATTATATAAAAAATAATTTATATAAAAGTAGGGTTGAACATGTTTTTTGAACATGTTTTTTGGCCAGCCAACCTTCCCCCTTTTTTTGTAAATAACACTGAGCAAAAACCAATAGGAAATAATGGATAGGAATATCTAAATCCATTACAAGATAGAGGTAACTTACCTTAAAATTGAAACTTACAAATGCAAGCCCAATATATATATATATAATATATTATATATATATATATATATATATATATATATATTATATAGGTAAATCTCTACTAACAAGAGATCACATCCAAACAATAACACTCGACAAACACATAGACAGCAGGAAAATCACACAATGAAGGACAAAAGAGTAATCGAGATAATAAATATAAAATGGATGCTGCAGTATATATATATATATAAATTTCCCCTCAAATAAATTTCAAAATGAAAAAACTTTAAAAACCTGATATTTCAAAATTTTTTTTAAAAAGAGTCGGAAGGCCGCAACTTACGTTCTGGCTGGCAGCGTGTTGGACACCCCTGATCTAGATCAAGTCCATGAACCCGTGCGTTTTTAAACAATGAAGATCTGTAGCAGGACTTGATAGCAGTTGACTCTTATGGTAACCAATACAAGCCAAGATGGGGGCAGGAACGATTTGAGTCACATTGCAATTCTGACAAAGAGGATAATCTTTAAGATCCGCCAATTGCCGTTGAGCTTGGGTATGTCCACTGAAGAGCATAGCAAGACTAGTTTCATCTCGCCTACTGCCTGTCCCAAGCAAAGCAAACCAGGACATTTTCCTTCATACCACTCATGCACGGGGACCTGCCTCCAGGAGAAACTGATATCTTGTTTGACCCGCGTAGCAATTTCTGAAAAAGTAAGGCAGCCACCATGTGTAGAATCTTTATGGTTGCCCTCACGAGCCAAACCATCTGCAATCTCATTTCCGCAGACATTCACATGCAACGGTACCGACTGAAAAAATATCTTAACATTGGCACTCAAGCTGTTTAATAGCTGGACAATTATCGCTGTCGTTCTGTCCCCATGCCTCCACCATTCAAATAGATGCTGAATAGAACTTCGGCTATCACTCAATATCCAAATATCTGTATTGACACTCCCAGTAAAGCAAAATTTCAACGCCCCCATTGAAATCCTGACCACTGCCCGAAAAACTGAGCAGTGGTCAGGATTTCTATTTCAAATCATAATATCATTCAGAAGTAAAGTTAATGTGTAATATGATCATTTCCAGTGATCAACACAAATGAATTCCAATAAAACACACAAATAACATCAATACAAATGAGCATGCACCAATGGAAACCAAAAAAAAAAAACATGAGCTAGTGTAAAAAGATCAGTTAAATTATGATGGAAATTTATGCTATTTGCTAATGATACTTTTTAAAAAACATCTCGCGTTTTATTTAGTTGATCACAGCTGACTGCAGGCGATGAAGCTATTATTTTTGATTATGATTCCTTTTTTTTTATTAAATGAAGATTCGATCTTAGAATTTCGATAATGATTAATATCCTGTATCCTTAAGTATGATTCTTACCTGTAAACATTATTGGTGAATTTGTTGTAGCTGGCTATCATAATTATATTTCCATAACCAATAGCCAATGAGAAAAATGACTGCTCGCAAGCCTTATACCAAACCTATAAAAATGTTTGTCTAATTAGTTTTTATTTCATTAAACATTTAACTAAATTTCAATTTAAATCAAATATTTTGTGAAATAAGTGAAGCACCAATTTAAATAAATAAAACAATTTTCCCCAAAGGATGAAAATTTTTAAAAAGAAGTCTCATTATGATTACAATTTTTTGCTAAATATATTACAAACTATAAATATATTTTAGCTAAACATGCTTATATATCTGACTTGTAAAATTTTTCTTAGTATATATTTATTGAATAATAAAATAATGTTTTAAATAATTAAGATGTTGTTAGTTTATTAGTAATATTTAGATTATTTTTCGCGATGACATTAAATTGTGTAAAAAAAAATTACATGTAATTTTACTTAATAATTTCATATGAATTTGAGAAAATCACTTCTCTCTCTATATATATATATATATGTCAGGCCCCAGGTCTGCTGGTAAAATGAGGAGGGCATCATCTCTATAAAAACGTCTTTATTTTGCTTCAATCACATATCAACATGGGAGCCCTTTTGGCGTCAACCGAGTAGAACTATAGACAAAATTCGGCGAGGTATCACCAGCGTTTTCGAGTTGGCCTTCCTTCGTCGGGCGCTGGACGCCGGATGTCATTGGTACAGGCTCGCGAAGCGAGCCCAACCCATATCATAATAGAAGGTGCCTGGAGAAGTGGCGTCCCTTGGTGGTAGGGAACAGCTGATTGGGTCGTTGGAACGTGGTGAGAGGGCGAGGCTACGAAGCACTTGATGAAGCAAATTCTGAATAGGAAAAGTTCATCTTTGAGTGGTTGAGAGCTTGACTTGTGATTGGCTGAGGGGGAAGTGAACTGGCTCTGGGTGGCTGCCTGGGGTTGAGTGAGGGAAAGAGGTGAGATAAGGGGAGAGATTGCCTGTGTGGGTATACCGAATAATTAAAAGTAGAAGTAAAATTTAATGAAAAAATATTTTAGTACTAATATTAAGTTTAGAAGGTCATTTGCCAACAGGCAAATGAAAGTTACATTTAATGTTAAGGCGGATTATAGGAGTCAAGGAGAATTCTCCTTGGCCTTTTAGTGTTGATTGTTTAGTGTTTCCAGATTTAGAATGTGACAATTATTAGTAATTCTCCTTCGTCAGCGCTCGCTCCACCTTTAAATAGGCTTATTTACCCACAAATCCTTACGCGATGGTAAAGAGTTCGCTCTATTTTCATTTATTACTTACTTAATTTTGAAGCTAAACTTTTCAAACCAGACATATATATATATATTAGGCTTAGCGTCTACATAAAATTAATATCAGTCATATTTTCTAAACTAAATTTTTATAACATCATCGTCAAAACACCTTCAGATTTGACTTCATTGTTCCTTTCAGTGTTCATCCATACATAGTTTGGAAAAATATACTAGGAACCTCTAAAGTTATCTCAATAAATAATCATTCTCCAGGATTTTTTGAAGATGCATCTATTTTTGTTACCAAGTCCGTCATCACGGTCACTGCTATTCATTTAAAATTATTGGAATAGTTTTTTCTGTTTACCTACCAATAATATTTTCGACTATAATTCCTTTTCAGCAGAGAAGTGAACAAAGTTCAAAATTGAAGCAATAATATTGATATTTTTGTCAAAGTATTTAATGAGATTATTTTGATTTACATAACATAAGATGGGGAAGGATAATGAATTCAGGTTTAATGGGGTACTGATTCTAGTTCGATATGCAACTAAAAGTGAACTAGGACTATTATGAAGGAAATGAGAGTTGTATTTTTAAAAGAACTTTTTTAAAAGAGTACACTGAAATGAAACAATGACAAATCTGGCAAAATCAATCTGAGAATAACAAATTAATTGCTGATAAATAAATATCTAGTTAATATAATATAAGCATTTAAAAAAATTTAATTTTTTTGAGTAAAACATAAATTTGTTAAAATCAACCATATTTGGAAAAGCTTCTATTTAAATTTGTAACTAGATTTCTATTCAAATTTACATTTATGTTGGAAATTATCCTTATAAAGCATGTTCATTATTTTTTTAAAGGGGAAATGTAAAATCTGAATTCTTGCTATATTTATATTTAACATGTCTTTTTCAATTCTCTGTTTCCACAATATTATACCTAAATTTTAAAATAAACTCAGTATTTAAGAGAACGAAAAGTAATCAAAAAATATCAAAAGCTCCAGTTATTTTTATTAAGAAAATAAATACGAACCGTTATTTCTTTCAGTTTACTCAGCTCAGGCTTGAAAAAAGAATTTGATGCCATCAAATGCTCCTTCTTCTTGTAAGGCAACGATAAGTAGGGCTGTCAGTACTACGTATGGAAAAATGGCTGTGAAATACGCCATCTGAAGTGAAAATCAAATAGAGTGAATTAAAAATCTTGCACACAAAATTTTAGAAATATACGTTCATGAGGTTATTTTTTTTACTCATAAAATTCAGAAAAATTAGATTTATTAAATAGCCATACTATTTTTAAAACTTCCTTTCTTAATTTAAAATTGATTCCTTAATTTCTTATAAATCTTCAGTGTTTTGTTTCCAAGAACAAAGCTGACAATTAATAAAAATTTCTGAATATAGTTTGGTATTTTTTCTTACAGAAATGCCTTTAAAAGCTATTTATCTCCTAAAATAGTATGGCTTTTGCATTTTATAACAATATATTAACCCTTTTTAACACCTTTTTATAAGCTTCACTTGTATTTAACGGGGAATCTTTGAACTCAATTTTTACCCTTTTTAAAAGTTCAGATTAATTCGAAATTTTGCTCACCTGTCCAGAACCGACGACAATACAATAATTTAATAATTTTGTTCCATTGTCCGGATCAGGATAATCAGGATTAATAATTTCCCATTTTCAGATCCCATCCCGTAGGTTCAATTTTGGTCCCATTTCCAGGGTTGGCGATTAATTTCAGATTTGGCGAATAAAGGATTAATTTACAACTTAGACGATTAACTATAAAAGTGTATTTTTAGTTTTTTTAAAACTATAATTTGGTAACAAATATGCTTAAATTTAAATTCAATAACATATAATGATAGTTTTTTCTATTGAAAGAATAAAAAAAAATTGAAAATATCCAAGATATTCCCTTTTTTAACTTTAAGCAACCGTAACTTTCAATCCAGTAGGTCAAACAGATTTTGTTTTTCATTCTTAAATTATGTAAATTTATTTACAAAATAACATTGAAAGAAATCTTGCGTTAAAAGGGAGAAATATTGCCTTAAATGAGAGAAATATTACCTTTCCAAGGGAATCTGTTCCTTGAACGACAGAAATATAAACAATTGTCCATGTGACCAGTAGACAAACAGCTAATTTCCAACTCATATGGCTGAAAGTATTTGGATGGAGAGGGTCTTCTTCCAGAACTTCATTTCTATACAAGTGTCAAAGGATATTACCAATTTATCTTGATAATAGATTTATATACAATGCACGTAATTTGAAAGTTAGATTTTTTTTGCTGTGATTTCTTATTAATAACACCGTGCTATAAAATGTAAAATTTTGTATAGAGTTTATATGGAAATGATAAAACACAGATGATATAAGATCGTTTGGTTTTAAAATTTTATATTTTTTTTCTGTCATCTAAAAATTTTTATACCTAAAAACTTTTTAATGAAATTAATGTTTAAGCTCTCGGTCATGTACCCAATGTAAAGATGCATAAAAATATGCTGGATATGCTTATGTAATATGTAAAAAAAATGTGATTACTTTAAAACTAAACAAGTTAACTAAAACAAACTTCAATGTTTTTATCATTAAAAATACATTGATTAAAATAAATTTTACAAATCTAGGAGTCTTTTGATTATAAAATTATAATTTTAGCATTCTAAAATTTCAGTATAAAAATTTCCGGGTTATTTAATAATTCCGTAACTCTACACTGTTACATTAAGATCATTTTTCCTCTCAAAAAGTTTACATACTAACTTTTAAAAGCCTTTTAAAAGCTTAGCGTCTAATGTAAAATTTCAATTTTTAAGTGCGGATTTGAATTTGACTGCAAATGTAGCAAGCACACGTGTATATTATTGCTATATTGACTGTGCGGGCACGTGTGAATCAAGCAATTATTGAAGAGGATTAACAAGTGCATCGAAAAGCCGATTCAAATTTCTTAGAATTTTTGTAATATTATTTCTGATGATATTCGTATTTTTATGGATGAAAGAAGACTAAAGGGCTGTAAAGTACAGTCATATGCTTTGATGAAGGACAGTAAATAAAAGGTGCTTTTATCTTTGGTGTTGAGCATTGTGTGTGCATAATTTCTCGATTACTGGAACAAATTGCAAACAAGTCAGAAGATCTGTTCCCAGTCTTCTAAAGGATATCACTTTCGTTGGGAATCGATATATTGCTATAATAATCAGTGAAATTGAAGAACAACTTTCACATTTGTTACATATACGGTTGCAGCATTACTTGTTAAGCCAGTATTATGTCCAAATCCTCATACATGCTTGAGCACTAAGTGTTTTTTTGTACTAAGCGTCTAAGTCTGTAGAGGAAAATTTAACACACCATTTGGACATGCCATTTGTGATTTGGATAGTCTCAAATTAGAGCAATGTCCTGTTCATATGCCTTGATATAAAATAATAAGCATATAAGGTTCTGGGAGAAAACGGCGCAACACTATTATTAAATATAATGTTGTGCGTTTTTACAAGAACATTATTATAGAATATTACTTATTCAGAAGTGGCAACGACATGGTGTGAACTAGAATTTTAATGGGATGCACTCTTTACATATGGTTCTGTGTCAGCTGCTCAATATTGGAATGGCCAAGAATATTATTATTGTTGTGTGGTTTTATCCTGGAATACATTTGAAAATACGAGTGTGAAAGAACACAGAAACATATAATACAAACAGAAGAATATATACATTTTTTATAAATGATGATCCCAGAATAGAACAGAAGGGGTGCGCTGCTTTCCATTCGAGACGGGAATCCATTATGACGAAAGTCCGACTTCTTTTCCCGAAGGAGATTTAATTATGTCTTACTCGGGATTTGAACTCGAACCCACTCGGTTACAAGCCGAGGGTCATATCCACCATACTGTCTGGGCCACAATACTATTATTGTTAGTGATAAGTAGCAACGACAGGGTGTGAGCTGATATTTCAATAGGGTACCGCACCGGAATCCGCATCTTTAAAGGTGGATCTGGGACAGCTGCGTAATATCGAAATGTAGTCTTAAGCACCCTTAAAAGACTCTATAGTACAAAAATTAACCCTTATGGAGGATAATGCTCATTCATATAAAGCCAACATCATTGATATATACTTAAAGAGAGAGGAGGTATTTTTTAAGAATAGTGTGGCAGGTGTATTCCCTCAACCTTAATCCTATTAAAATTCCTATAGGTGTGTTGTTTTCGTCCCGAGATGCACCAGCTCTTAAAACAGGTATTTTTATAGCATTAGAGAACAAAGTGATAAGACTTAACTTATCTGTAAACGAGAATAAAACTAAATATTTACTTTGTTTAAAATCCGACTTACAACTTAGTCATATAGAAATTAGCAATTATAAATTTGAAAAATTACTTATTTGGGAACTGAGATAAATAAAAAAAATGAGCTGGTCCTGGAAATTTATAAAAGAATCATTGCTGCAAAGAGAGAGATGTTTTTATACCTTGAAAAGTTATTTAAAATCCAATTTTCTCAAATTAACTAAATTTCTTCTTTACAAGTCTTATAAGATCTGTTCTGACATGCATCAGAGACTTAGTCATTGACTTTACCTGATGAAGAAGCTTTAGGAATTTTCGAGAGAAAGATCTTACAGTTGGTGGGATCCGAGTGAATGGACTATGAGGAAGAAAATCCAACTTAGAACTCTACAAAATTTACTAAGAACCCGATATTGTAAAATTTGTCAAACTACAGAGACTTAAATGGGCTGAGATTAAATACAGCTGGAATGAATGAAGATCGTTGCTGCAAAGATAATGCTGCAAGCAAAGCCCATGGGAAATAGACCTCGAGGCAAGCCCCCTTAAAGATGGATTACGACTGTGTCCCGAAAAATACCTAAGGTCAAGACTCCGGAAACCAAGATTTGCCAAGAAGTAGAGATGCCTGGAAATTTCAAAGTTCGGGGCCCAAAAAGGGAAGTGTGAAGAAGCCATTGAAGAAGTGTTAGCTTCGTCCATTTACCTTTACCACTTAGACTCAAAAAGTTTGAACTACCCTAACGGAAGAATCAAGAGTTGATCTATTAATTGAAAACATATTCAATTGTTATAAAATTTACTTGGGGTACGGGATTGTTTCACATATCTTTTAATGTAAATTTTTCAATTTAGTTTTAAACACCATTTTGTTAAAGAATGAAATGTGATGTCATGTGACTAACTCAAATTAATAATTTTATTAACTTTGTACATAATTTGAATTTTATTCGGAGTATAAATACATTTCTTATACTTTCATGTACAATTTTATGTTACTCAATACTCTACTTATTCATTTTGTTAGTTTTATTTTTAGTGGCTTCAAAATTTTCAAACTATTCCGAAATAACAAAAATTAAAATTCTTTTATGTTAAGGAATTTGGAAACTTATTCAATGATGTAAAACTCTGATTTCATCCACTTTTATTCGCCTTCCTTTTCTTTTGGTTGAAACATTTAGATTCAATGGCTTCCCATTTACATTTAACTATTCTTAAAATAGTTATTTAAGTAGTAGATTTCTTTGTTATCTGAATAGTTTGTTGTTAAAAAGTTTCTGGACCTTCTACTAGTGATTAAATTGTGAAATATTGAGGAAAAAATTCAATTAATTCTTGTTTTCTTAATTGAATTTTATTTTTTCCTGAGATTTAGTTATATTGCTTATCTAACAAAAAATTAATCAAAGTTATAATAAAAAAATATTCTTGAAAGAATAATATTATACTATTTTCTAAATTTGGTTTTAAGGATTTTTATGATATTCAAGTTTGATTTTTACGAAGTATGATAATATTATCAAACTTCTTATTATTATTTTAAGCAAATTTGAGCTGCTTTTAGTAAGATAAAAAAAATCTTTACAATTACGGAAAAGTTTACATTTTCTAGATTAACAGTAATTATTCTTTTTAGTATTAAAATTAAATTAAAAAAATATTATGAGAAAATAAAGGGTTCGTTATAACTGTGGATTTACATAAATTTTAGAAGGAACACATCGACAAAATTTTGACTCTCAGTATCCAAATGGTCACGGTCATGAACTCGTGGTCAGCCATTCGTGAGTTCGAGTCTTGCTGTCACTGTTTATCCACCATTTAAAAATACCAATGCTCGTTCAGGCTCAAAGCTCTCATCTTGGCGTGGTGTGGAAGCTTGGAGAATGAAGGGTCAGCTTACATATCATCTTCATCCCTTGATCGTGGTTTAAAATTACGTAGATAATATTTCCTGAGTTAAGGCTCATAATTATAATTTTTTTAATGATATTGCAGATCATTTCGCTAAAGTCACTTTTACTAATGGTGTAACTAACCCGCCCTTTGCTATTATGTCATCAAAATCTTTCAAAATAAATTAAATGAGGACTGGGGAGGTTGAAATTGGTCAAACTCTCTAATGCTGGCTTGCGAGTCAGAGTACAACTTTTCCCAAACCGGATTTTAGATATCCATTCCCATTCAGTTACGTTGCGCAATTCTTCACAAACGATGGTTCATTTGTTTTTTATTTATATCGCTTTAAATTAAAAGCTACTCCCAATTGTCTTTGTGGTTCTTTCGGAGACGCTGACCATTCGCATGTCCTCTGACTAAAGATTTCCATTTGGACTCTCCATCTCAAAATGCTAAAAGAGCATGGTTCCAATCCATCGTTAGAAATCCTTCGTTTTGAAGCTCTAAACCTCTTTTGGGTGAGCTCGGTTCCCTTGCGCATTCCGCCAATAGCTTTCGTGTTACTTTAGAGTGCGAGGTTAATAAAAAATGAAATTTATTTACATTTAATTTTTTGCTTAATGTATTCTTCAATTATGTATAAAATGTTTAGTATAAAAATTCTTGTACTTACTTCCAGAAATATTCTGCAGGTGTTATATTCTGAAATTGAAAAAAAAAATTGCTTGTTAATTTGAAAAAATTGCAATTAAAAAACTCATTAATTCCCTGTGATTTAAAAAATCTTAAATTTATGTTTAAATATTGGAAACATTTAAATTTGCATAAATCCGTTCAAAAATATTTAATATGTATCAGTAGAAATGCATGAATTGAAATTTAAAATAGAAAATTGTTTAACTAGAAAAAATGTTACCGGGAAATTTGCCGTAAGATTCGGATAATTGCACTCTGTCCAAGGTAAACATTCTCGAAATGATGAATATATATAAAAAATGCTTAAAGCCATCAGATAGTTATAAAATACAACCACAAAAGATACAGAGAGCACCTGCGCATATCCAATACCTGAAAAGGAAAGAATGTTTACTTTGTACATTTTGCACAATTTTACATTTTATTCGATACGAAAAATCTAAATGTGAAAAAGCTTATTGAAATTGGATTATGTTTTTATTATTATTGTTAATAAAAAATTTTAGCCATTTAACTCCCTTCTTTAAATTAAGTTTACCAAAATTTCCAGAGCTCTTAATTTATTTTATTTAGGTAATACAAAATAGTATACAATCCTATGTAGAATAATCATTCTAATTTATGTGGGAGTCTAGCCAAAATCTCCCCTAAAAAGTTAGACTCTTCAGAGAGCGGGGTTTTAGTAGCGAGGTGTCTAGGGGTTTTCTAATACTTGTGGGTTCAGTTTCCCAACTCGAATCAAAATAATGCAAGCGAAGAGGCTTCTTGAAAATAAAATAATTTATTTTGAGTTATAGGAAAGTATTTACAGGGCAATAGGAATTAAAACATAGAGATATTAAAGAAACAGAAAGTTAGATAATTCCCTCTAGGAGAACGCGCGCACGAGCGCGCGCGTTAGAAGTCTAGAAAGCGCATTACGTGACTGAAACTTAACGCTTGGTTAGCGAGCGTGGTTGCGCAAAAGTGCTATACGCCTTCATCGAACGATGGTTAGTAAGCCTTTTCGTTTGCATTGTTTTGATGCGAGTTGTGAAACTGAACCCCTAAGTCAGTGTTTCTCAAACTGTGGGACGCTCTCTAAAGCCTCAGGGGGCGAGCATATTGAAAAAAAAAGTCAAAAACTAAAGATTATTTTAAAAAATTATTAATTTACTCAAAGTAAACAAAATACACTCTGACATAATAAAAGAAAAAAAATACACAATTAAGACTAATAAATACGTCAGTACTGCTGAATGAGTTTTATAATTAATTTAACAATACTAAGTTAAGAATAAGTTTAATAATTATCAGTGACCCCATGGGTTTGTTATATATAAAATTATGTGCAAAAAGAGTAACACCTATCTTGACAATTTGAATGGTTTATAATTAATCCCATAAATGTCGATTAAAAATGACATGATTCGTTCCCCAAAGCCACGGTTTAACACGTAGGCGAGCGTATGTGTTGAGAGGGGGCAGAAAAGAAAGAAAGAAGCAAATCCTTTTAAATAAGTAAATCCTTCGCAAACACTGTCAAGGTCCTTTTATTGCATACCAAAGCCTTCAGGTCCTTTAATTGCATTCTAAAGCTTTCAGAATAATATTATGGTTGGCAGAGCACAGAAAAATTCGTACTTTGGAAAGACGTATATATACGTTCTGAGCAGTCAACGCTTTGGCTGAGCGAGACGTTTATATACGCCGGTGGCACTTAAGAGGTTAAAGTCATATTGTAGGTTTAGCGTCAAAATATTGTATTTGGAATGCAATACGTTGTTGTGTGGAAGGGGGAGCGGGATGAAAATTATGGTTAAATATTGGGTCGCAAATATAGAAAGTTTTAAAAGCACTACCGTAAGTATTAGAAGACCCCTACACACATCGTCATTAAAACCCCGCTATCTGAAGAGTCTAACTTTTTTTTGGGGAGATTTTGGTCAGATACCCACAGAAATATTTGGGGGTTCGGCAGGAATATAATAAATAAATAAATACTAGAATTTCCTTTTCTGTCAGATTTGGAAGTATTTACGAACTATCCCAACCCTATTGAATAAAACTGCACAAATTCTAAAAGTTGAATACGCTGACAGGAATACGGAATGCGGGATTTAAAAATACGATGTGAAAAGAAATAACTAACTATAAATAAATAATAATTAATAAAAGAAAAAAATTACTTATTTTTGTTATTTAACTTACTTTTTATTAACTTTATATTATGTTAGTATTATTTTATAATAATACTTTTATTATTTAAGAATTCGGAGCATCCCAGTTTCGCCTTTAGTCTTCGAGCTTGCCATATCAACAAACGTTAAGGCTTAATATTATGGCAAGCTGAGAAATTAATATGAAACGAAACACATGGGTGCTAATCCAGCGCTTGTGACACGTGCGAAACGGGTGCCAATTTCACGTTATCTTGAAAGTTGGCATGGTTGCCATAGTACTTAAAACCGATTCGGATATATTTTATTATACTTAATTTGCATTTTATTGAAATAGCATTATATATATACTTAGTTTTATTTTAATTTAATTCGTTTTAAAGAGTTATCAAAGGATTTTGGTGATGGACATCAGTTTTGAATAACTGCTAGACAAAATACCGATAATTTTGCTACTCGTACCTAAGATTCATCAATCGTTATTTCTCTTACTGAAATATATTTCCTGTTCAATCGAGTGGTTTTTCCCCAGGGAGTAAGCGGAGAACATTTGGGCGCCCCTGCAAAGTCAGGCTTTGGGCTCCCATGTTGGATTTTATATATACTTGGTGGCTGTCACGCCACTGTTATTCCCCCTCTTCTCATTATATTTGAATATAGTTTTATCTTACTCTCCCAACTTATACACAATGTACAGCTTGAAGATTTTCAGTTTGATTTTATGTTAAAGAAAAGCCATTACACTGTACGATCTTTCATTCTTCGGTAGAATCTAGATTCGAGACCATTACTCTACTTGCGAATCATTAATTTTCCAAACTTTAATTTTTAATTAAATAAATCAAAGTGGATGAGATTCAAACATCAGCATGTAAAATTAGGAAGATTTTATAATAATATTTTTATGTTTAAGCTCTGTAAAAACAAATTAAAATTTAAAGTATCGTTTTATCATTTTACTGTAGCCTACAATTTTGATTGGCACTCTTTAAACTGTGTGCCATAGGGCCAGGGTTTGAATCCCGGAGAATGCTTGTAAAAGCATAGAGCCTTTGCGGCATGAAGGTACTCTAAAGAGCCGTTGAGTCGCAAGTCCTCGCGTAAGGTTGGTAGAAGGGGAAGAGAGGTAGGAGGCCCTTGATCCCCCCAGGGTGTTCTCCCTTTAAATTGGGATGGAACCGAGCTATATCGCTCCTTCACCTGTATGGTTCTCAAGGCTGCGGCCAACGACAGGCGTACATCTAGAAGTCCAATTTGTCTCATGCTCTGGTAACTTTTCCTTATACTTTTCGGAAAGGACACGACAACAATAACAACAATAACTTAGAATGACATTAATCAACCTAAAGCAATTAAAAAGAAAATTAAATCGGAATTCTCGCTCTTAAATGCAATCTATGACATAATGAATAACTTTAATTTTGAATGGTTATGGTTTTACATTTATAAAAACTGTTCTATGTCAAATGTATCAGTTTCTGTAATACGCATTACATGTGAATATTATTAAGAGTTGCAATGTGGATGCAACAATAAATATAAGTTAAGAGATGTTTTATAATTATGATAAATGTAGAATATATAAAACGTCTTTCCAAACAAACATGAAAGGTAACAGAGTAAAATAATGAAATCTATTACCATCAAAATATTCGAAATACAAATTTATATTCATTGAAGTTTGTTAAAATTGTAAATTCTAGTTTCTCTGTGTTACTTACCTTTAAAAGCTGGAACAACTCTCCATAATCTTAATTGGACCTTGGCTTGAGAACTGGCCAAGAATAAGTTCCAGATAGTATAAAGGTCTTCCAATTATCACCAATAGCAGTAGATATGGTATCAAAAAAGCTCCTAGAAGTGGTTAAAATTTATTAGAATAAAATAATTTATAAATATATATATATATATATATATATATATATATATATATATATATATATATATATATATATATATATATATATATATATTTACTAAGATTTCTAAGATACTAAGATATAAACTAAGGATTTCTTAGCTAGGATTTTAAGGACTGTTTTCATATCTTCAAGGATTCAAATGTTTAAAAATTCTATAGAATCAACTAAATATCGACAAATAGGATTGAATCCACATGTGATTCAAAACGTTCTCTAAAAATAACTTTAAATATTACATGAGAAACTCAGAAACAGAAAATTTGGTTTAAAAGTTCATTTATATTTTGGATAACGATTAAAATAGAAGACAAAAAATTAATCAGGTGCCTTAAAAAAGCGCATAAATGGATAATTTTCATGATATTTAGTGTCACAGATTAGAATACATGTATAAAATTGTTTTAAGGACATTGTGACAAAAAATTATTTAAATACAATATATTTCGGCAAAAAATTAACTTAGAATAACCTTTTTTCAAAATGTTATCCTTTGGGGAAAAATGCTTCTATTATGATAATATTTTCCTTGTATATAGCTCAGACCTCTGTACAGAGGCTCTACTATGATTTTTAAAAAATTTACATTATTGTCAGAGTTGCAACCCATTGAAATAATTATCGACATTTTTTTCTTAAAATTGCTCCCCTCTGTTGTCGTAAAATATGGATAAACCTACTTCTAAGTTATATATTTCAAAAATTCTAGTTGAGCCTCTGTACAGAGGTCTGAGATATACACAAGCAAAATATTATTATAAAAGAAGTATTTTTCACAAAAGGAGACTATTTTGAAAATGGGTCATTCTATGTTCATTTTTTGTCAAAATATTGTATTTAAATAATTTTTTATTGTGATACTATTCTTAAAACAATTTTATATACATTTTCTAATCTAAGTGACACTAAATATCATAAATATTATCCATTCCGAACATAGTCGGATACCTTAAAGGGGTATCGTTTCACACTATTACTTATAAATAGTTCGCAACAGTTAGTTTAATTTTAACTAGAATATGAGTTATTTTTATGTCTGTTATCTTTCAAAGACCGTTACCACCTGATAATATTAAACTTTTAGTTATAAATAAAGGGTAGAGGAGAAAACATTTTTAGGATTAATTGTCTTAAGGATTAAGCAACTAATTCGCTTCATATGAAATTTCTCTATTTAAAACGAATACGTTTAACAGTGTTTTGTTCACTTTTCTGATCACGCTGCTAGTGTTCATTCAACATAATGCTGAAACAAGTAATATAAAAAAATTGAGTCAATTTCTGCTCAGATCAACAAAGAAAAATTTTATTTTAATTACTTTTTATTAAATAGTTACAATTAATATAAACATTTATATACATATGACAAAATCGCAATATTGAGTGACAAAATAAAAAGCGATGTTCCTTGCAATTTTCCATTTTCCTTTCTATATAAGGTGTTGGACTATTTTTTTTTGTTACGATTTATTCATTAATAAAATTTAATTATTCTAATAAAATAGTATAGTAAAAAAAGAAACCCATTCTCAGAAATTTTACCTTCCCAGGTAGGATTCGAACCCACGACCTTTGAATTCGAAGTCCAACGCGCTATCCATTGCGCTACAGGAAAAAAACGAACGACTTTCCTTTCCATGTATGCTGTTGAACTATTATTTTTGTTTGTTATTATTTATTCATTTTTTAGTTTATTGAATGAATTAATATTTGAAAAATCTGTGTTAACATCACGAGTCATCCACTACAAGTTTAAAAAATGTATTTGAACTTGAATGGATGATTAGATGGATATATATATGTGAAGTATTGTAGTAGCGTTGTCCGGTGTTGGTTGTTGTCATATCTGATTTAATTAAGACATCTTCCGAATAGCTTTACCTCCTTTATTATGAAGCACACATCAGCATTAAAACCCAATCGTGGTACATTTTCACATTGAATTGGCAGTGGCATTTTGGAGGACACAACACAAAGACAAAGAAAGCTGCAGTTATTTACATTCTTACATAATGAAGGCAAGCAGACAAAAAGAGAGCGATTACACAAGATTTTTGTTTTTATACCAGCAGTGCAAGCGCGTGACTATTACGTAATAGTAGTTCTGATTGGATAGAATGGGCGGGACAGGGTTTTCGGACTAACCGATTACGATTAAGATTACAATGTTAATTTTAAACCAAAGAACTAAAGTTATTTTAAATATTAGTACAAAGAATTAATAAAAAGGATACTAGAGGGAATTATTACATATATATATTAATGGGAACTAACAGTAGGAATTGAAAAAAGAGACAAAAAAAATAGAATAATGCATAAGCATGAAACATGATATCCCAATGAAGGAGCTTCACTAATTGATTTTCTCATTATGATAAGAAGCTGTTTCATTTATAATAAGAAACCAATTTTATTAACTTAACGAACTCTGTCGTAATAAACACATCTAAGTTCAAAAAAATTATAAAATATTAAATTAATCACGAAATTAAAAAAAAAAGTATCAATGAATATCTTCTCACCTCCTCCATTGTTGTAAGCAACATTGGGAAATCTCCACACATTCCCAAGCCCCACCGACATGGAAATGCACAGGAGAAGACTTTGGATGCTTTTACCCCATTTCCCTCGAGTTGGAACGTCTTCATCCTTCTGCGACTTGCTGTTCCCTCTATCGAGCTGATGAAAATAAAACAACTTGTAATTTTTATTTCGCTTAGATTAGTTTTTCAATTTCTACATGCATAATATACAGGTTTGTTTTCAGGAGAAAATCATGAGAAAACTATGTTTTGAAATCCGTTGATTCCAAAACTCATATATTTATATAAATATTTTAAATTCTTTCAAACTATCGTTTGCTGTATATATTCTTCAGGAAATCACGTTAATAGTTTTCAAAAAATCCAGCATCTTTTCCAATATATAACTATAACTGTAACTCAACAAGTGTTTGAATATTTCCTGGTGTTACTCCACTGAAAAACGTACTAACTTTTAAACAATGAAGAGACACGAAAAGTGATAAAATCCTTCTTTTTCAATATGTGGTTGGCGGAACTGAAAAAAAAAATTCTTGTGCCACCCAAAGTATTCTAATGTAGTATTTTGTCATTTGTCTTTTGTCGTGTGTGATCATATCTATATTTTTCCTGCCGTGTTGTTGCTAGCTTTTAGTGGCGTCGTGAATAAAATATTTCCTTAACAATATTTTCATTTTTTCTATCCACGCGATTTGCTTCTACAAGATGTGTCCACCAGGAGAGTTCTCATTTATATATATGTAATAACTGCAATAATATTTAATTGTAATAGCTCTTGCATTATTTAATGTCCAGTCCTTCAGGACAACCATGTAATTATTTTAATTGATTACTCGACTACCGAGAACTTAGGCAACTATCTCCATCCACCTCCTAAAATCATGTGACGTCCCGTTGCCCGTAAATCCCGAGATCTGGAAATCGCGCGCTCTCTTCTCTTCTGCTCTCGCCTCTCTGCAATCATGTAACCTGCCGGGTGCCGCGCGTTCTGTGTTTGTCTTTGTCTGTGTCTGTCCATGATGTTTGCTTCTTGTTATGTGTAATGCCGTCCCTACTTGATCTTTATGTGTTTCCAGCTGTGAATAAACTGAATTATTGATTTACATGAGTGCCTCTTCCATAATACAGTACTCGACCACTCACCACGCAACACAGTAAAATCACACCACCGGCCACGCCATACCTTTGGTTCACCATGTTTAAACCAACCACTCGCCACGACAAATTATGTCACACAATAAGTTTTTTCATATTACATATATATATATATATATATATATATATATATATATATATATATATATATATATATATATATATATATATATATATATATATATTATATATATATATATATATATATTATACCATATTTACTCGAATCTAAGCCGCACCCAGAATTTTCTGCACGTTTTTCAGAAAAAATGTTGTTATTGATTCTAAGTCGTGCCCCCAAATCTCTACACCTTTTTAAATAAAAATAAAAAATTGTGTAAAAGGTTCATCAAAATCCGATACTTTAGAAATTTTTCAAAAGATTTTTAATGATAAATGATAAGAAGTTTATAATTTATTTATTTTACCAGTATTAAAAACTCTCAAATGCATACATGAACCTATGATAACTCACATGAACATGTAATTACTCTAACCGTCAGTGTCATGTTATGAAAATGATTCGTCACTCCCAACGTCACAGCTGACCTCGGAATTGGTGTGGTTAGGAGTCGCCCTTATCCCACACGATATCGTTTTGTGCCATCCAATGAATTTGTTATGCAGTATTTTTTTTAAAAAAAGAATGTAAAAGAATTATTAAAGATTGTTGATCATTTACAAGCAAAATTATATCATTTTGCTTACGCCATCGATGTATATTTGTTTCTACCGTGTCAAATTTTTAGTGTTTGCTGCTCTGTTTTCTGCATATAAAATGAGTCTACCTTTCTATACTTGCTTCATAGGAACTCGTATTGAAGCTATTGCCGATATCTTAGTACTCGTATTTAGGTGGTTAAGAGAAAGTGAATACAAAAAAAATTTCCTAAATACGAACGTACAACGATATTTAGGGTAGACATAATACTGGAGAAACTGCTGAATGGAATAAGTCATCAATGCAGAATGAGGGGATACATTTTTCCTTTTGAAAGGAGTGGAGATTCAATTTTCCCCCGCCAACAAATGTTTTGCCTTCGATTCTAAGCCGCACCAGATTTTCAGTTGCATTAACAGTGGAAAATTAGCTTAGATTCAAGTGAATATATACTAATTGACATAAATCTAATAAAGTATAATATAACAAAATAATTGATTTCTTTCCAATGTATTTGATATGTGTCATCATTCTCTCATTTCAGTCTTTCATGGTGTATTTATATGTGTGCACAAAATATTAGGTTGGGAAAAAAGGAAATCCATTTTTTTTTCGGTAGAGGGCTGTAATGATGGATATCTCATAAAAAAGCTTGATGTTTCGCCAACACACAAATTAACTCAAAAACATGATTCATGATGATTTACATCTGCAAAGCCTTGGCCAAACGGAATGAAATCGACTCAATTCTTAAGCGGGTGGCGACTGAGGATGAGAAATGTGTCACAAATGACAACATTGTGCAAAAACGATCGTGGTCGAAGCAAGATGAAGCAGCCCAAACAGTGGCAAAACCAGAAAGATCCTACTGTGCATTTTGTGGGAATGGAAAGAAATAATTTACTATGAAGTGTTTCCATATGACCAAACACTAGATTAGTATCTCTACTGTCAATAATTGGACCGTTCGAAGCTAGCGATTGACCACAAACAGCCAGAATTGGCCAACAGCAGAGGTACTGTGTTCCATTAGGGCAACGCCAAGCCACACACGCCTATAGTGACTCACCAGAAACTCCAGAAAGCTTGGTTGAGAAGTTTTAAGGCATTCGCCTTATAGTCCGGACTTGGCACCAAGGGATTACCGTATTTTTCTTGCATTGAAAAGCTTCCTCAGTGATAAGAAATTGGCATCAAGAGAAGATTGTAAAAACAGATTACAAGAGTTTTTCTCCAATAGGGACTAAGACTTCTATGAGACTGGCATTACGAAACTATCTTTAAAAGAGCAACCAATTACAGAACAAAACAGTTTATATTTAACCAAAATAGCTAATCCAAATGATGTTAAATAAAGTTTTGAAGTTCACATAAAAAAGATGGATTTCTTCTTTCCCCCAAGCATTATATATATATATATATATACCGAATACATGTTATATCTACCATGAAAGACCGAAAAGAGGGAATGCTGACATACCAAATACATCAATGAGGGATCAATTATTTGGCTACATTATTATGCGTTCAAACCATCCCCAATATATGCCGACAACCACGTATAAGCTCAGATGGGGGTCTAAAAATAATGAATACACGTCATTGTTGAAATATTCGGCGTTGTATTAGTATATTCAATGTTGTGAACAAAACAGTATGATTAAAATACAAATTCCAGGTATTGAAGTTGAGGTAAAATCTGTTCTCACTCTTCCTTGCTAAAAAGTAAATGCAACGTTTTAATGATACGCTGCAAAAAATCAGAGCAGAATTTTCTTTATCAGTTTTAAAAATTATAATTATGGGTATTAGGTTTACAGTTTTAGCAGTGATAATAAATAATATCTTCAATTAGGGTAAGTTGATTAGAATATAAATCACCTTGTGAAATGCTAACTGTTTAAAGACAGCTTATTCCCCTGCTCAAAGATTTATAGAGAAAGAACTCATAACTAGCTTAATTGAATTCATAATTTGTAAAGAAAGTTTACTTTTCGTAGGTGAGATTCCTTCGCAAGAAACATCGTTGAAAAAAGCAGCTGCAACTCATTCAAGACGGAATGGTCAAGGCTATACACGCAGTAATTGCAAAACGAAGTGTTACACGATTAAATGCGGTTAAGGAATTTTTGCGCAATTAAAAGTGTCGCAACAGTTTTTAAGTGTTCCAATAAATGAAATTACTTAACCTATGTCTACATATCCTACTAGAATTTTCTTTTTTGATTTAGAATGTTTGTTATGTTTTAGGTTCTCAGCAGTTTCTAGTTACATGGGATGTTAGTTAAGCATTATGTCTTATTTTGACACGTAATATACAATAAGCAATTGAATTTTTGTCTTGACATAACGAAAAATAGTTGTACTTAACATTCACCATCAGAGGATGCTGAATTCCAATATTTGTTCGTGTAAACAAGAAGTAGTATTTAGCAAATATTCCGTACATAAATAAAGCAACTACGTAAATGTTGATATGTACTGGAAAATATTCCCATTTTTCAGAAGTTTGTCTCTTCTCTTTCTTCTCTATGTAAAGAGATGAGAAAGAAACACTAGTGCGTTATGTTTTGTGAAGCTTCCAAAAGATATATAAGCTAGAGAGATGATTTTGCAAATAAACATTGAACTTCTGCTTAAAATGTCTTTTGTTATTGTCCAATTGATTTATGTATCTGTATCTATGTATGGACATTATTGATTATTCCTCTTTTTAGAAAAAAATTATTAAATTATTTTCAACAGTTGATACTTTTCTACACCCAAGAAAAATTTCTTTCATCTTTTAGGATTATTGTGTTTACTATGATGTGTTTTGTCTGACAAATTGATAAGAGGAATGGTTGGTTTCATAAAAATTGCTTAGTCCCGTTTTCTACCATAAACCCAAAATTTTACTTACTGGGTTACTACACTTTTGAAATTTTAATATTTTTTGCTATTCATTTACATTTTGAATTTGCTATGTTTAACGTGGGGCTGCGGTAGTCCAGTGGTCAAGGTATCGGATCATGGCAGGCATGTCATGAGTTCGAGCCCAGCACCACTAAAGACCCGCGGTGTAGGTCAGCGATGGACGTTAAATCTGTCGAGAGCTGAAACGTCCTCCCGTTGATGTGGTGTGGCAGTTAGGAGAGGGGGTGCTAGTTCAGGTGTCGTCCACGTTACTTGACCATGGTTCAAAATTACGTCGTTCGTCGCCAAAAAGCCCTCGTGTAGCTGAAAAGTGTGACGTTAATATTCACTGTCACTCACGCTATGTTTAACATTATATACATATATGAATATTGCCATACTTTTACACATACAATCAATATATTTACATATTTGTAAATATATGGAAGTTTAAAATGAAGCTTTCATCACTTTTTAAGAAATAAAACCCTATACAAATGTCATTAAGAAAATGAAGCTGTGATGGAAAAATAATTTCAAAAATATTAAGTTTATAACACAATAACGGCAACTGCGCACTTAATAACATTAAAAGCACATAATTAAATGCTCTATCCCAGAAGAAATTTTATCCATTAAATTCACATTACAAAAATAGGGCATCTAAATAAATATATAAACTTAATTTAGTTTTTAAAAAAGTAGATAATTGGCCTTTATTGGTACGAATTATTAACTTTTATAGTTTTTTAAATTAATATAAAAAGGGTACACACAAACCTTTTTAAATAAAAAAGAATACTGAATTCAGGATAAATTACTTAAATAATTATGTTGTGTAAAAGCGTATACGTTTTTTAGCTTAATTAAAAATTTTATCCTTCTTTTGTTGTTCAAATCGATAGACCATATCAATATATTGGATTTAATAAACATTCATACCCAAACAAATTCTGAAATTTGACTTCAAATTTTTTTAAAGAAATTCTAAATATCTTGACGGTTATGCAATAGTTGACCAACCTTAAGATATGTTATTATTTCGTATAAAATTACAAAAACAACATACAAGGGAAGCGTATTGCGTGACACGTTTTAGATATCTAACAGAATTTAATAGCAGGAAACTTAATTTACTTTTTAAGGAAAGTATTTTTCTCCGAATTTTATTTTATTCAATTTATTTTTTGAAATTTTATTTTCCCAACTCCCTAAAAAGTTTGATAAAAAAAAAATAGTGCACTTAATGAAACTTTTAACTTTTAGGAATGATTTTTTTTTCTTTGTTGTTTAAAGAACACACAGAATTCTGTTTCTTAATTCTATAAGTATCGGAAACATATTTATCAATTTCACTGCTTGAATTTTCGATACCTATCGATACTTTGCTTCATTCCGATCTTCTGATAAAATTAGGTGCGGAAGCACAATGTGCTATCATAGCGTTCATTGATTGTTTTCCCTGATCTTACCCAAAAATAGCCTAAGTCACGAAAATTGAGAACCTCGCCGATACTACATTTTCTTCGGACCTTTGTATCGATTCTAAAATGCATGAAAAATGTTAATGAAATTCTGCCCCCCCTTTTTTTCTTTTACAATTTGGAGAAGCAATATTAAATAGTTACCTTTTGTTAATAAAAAATAAAAGTTCCGACAAAATCTCATTTTATATAAAATATCTAAGAGAACGGTGTCATAATCTACTCTATTAACAATTTTAATTGTAATGAATACGGATTAGCGCGTTTACTAATGAAAATCAATATTGATAAAAACCGAAATATCACAAGAAAATATTTGATCAAAAAATATTAAAAAGATATTATAACTATATAATTAATAACTATATGTTATAAATATTAATAATAAATGCGTTATCAATATTTGAAAATATTTATGTCATATTGTCAAAAAATATATACTTGTTGAAGTTGATAATTATTTCTGTACTGTAACCCCTAGTCAATACAATGTCTTTGCATTTGTCATTAAATATCAACAATCACTTTCAAGAATTAGAATGTTTAGAATAGTTTTTGGGGCAAGTCGTTATTGTTAACGCTTTCTTTTAATACACAACCAAAAGAAAATCACTGTACAACAGTTAAGTATATTAAGATTTAACTTACAAGGAATTAACGATCTATTTTCTTCTTTTAGATCTATTGATAAAAATACTGTGTTGATTTTATAAGATTTGTAAAACTGATTTCATATAATTTAACCCCCAAGAAGATAAGATTCGCTAAATAACAATCAAACAGTTATATCAATAACTTACCTTTAGATTTTTTAAACGTTTTTATAATATTATAAAAGGCTAAAGAAGCCAGTCAACAGAATTTTACTGCATTTGAAAATTTAGTATATCGTTACATAAAGAAAGGAAAATAGTTTCATTTTATTTTTAAAAACATAGTTATACATCTGTCTTAAAGAGCTAATAAGCTCATATTTACGAGATTTATTACATTTTTATTACTATATTTCGCTTAGTTATAGTTTATAGGGAACTAAGATTTGCCATACTTTATTGAATACTATGAAAATTGTCACTGTTCGTCAAATTTTGTAACAAAACACAAAAGTTTCAAATTTAAAAAATCATTAATTACATACCAAGCATCGTTCAATTGTTACTTGAAAGCGTAATCCAATTTCATCGCTTGATCGAAGACACTTGTGAACATATAAGTTCTTACATATTCAACAATATATTTAATGAAAATCAAATATTATTATACAATTATATAAGGCATAAAGTAGCGCCACGTGTAAATATACCTAATGAGTTACTAAAAGAAGATAGAGCCTTATGTCAATATTTAAGCTCAGTTTGTGAAGTTTTCTTTAGGTAAAAAGTTAATGAATCGCAATGCAATTCTTTTGATTGAATCAGCAAGTTAGCAGTTCTTTTTTTATAAACTGAAAAGAGATAAATTAGTTTCATTGTACTACGAGTATCATACAAGACTTACAAGAGTAAAAGTAAAGCAAGCAAAATAAATTTATAAAAAAATTATAAAGCAAAAGTTATAAAAACAAAGTTGCAAAATCAAAACAGTTCAGCTCCAAAATCAAAATAAATAAATAAATAATTATCAAATTAATAACGCCATAAAATCAAAACAATAAATAAGTTACAAAACCCAAATGATAAAGTTACAAAATCAAATCAATAAAATTACAAAATAATATGAAGGTAAATTTATAGGAAGCAAGCTGGAAAAATTAGGCCAGATGATTTTATAAGTATGCAAACCACCCATCCGGTATAGTGGTTAGTGACATTGACAGCGGTGCCGTAGGGCCTGGATTCGAGTCCCGGAGAAAGCATGGATGTGTTGTAAATCTGTTGTTTCAGTTATACCATGTCCAATTGAAAGGAGTAGAAACTATATGTCAAACAACTTTTAGTACGGGTAAATATTTTCTGACTTTCTCGAGTATGTAGCAACATCTTAAAGATCTTTTCACTGCTTTATGTGTTTGATCAGTTTATCACACCTTTGAATTTTTGATAATTTTGAGAAGGACTATTTCTTCCTGATGGCTTTTGTTCACTTTACGTCTTCAATTACAAACTCGTAATTTAAGTTTATCAATAAAGTGCTAGTATGTTTCGAATCTAATTAAATATAATCTGTTAATTCACACACTAGCAGGCGAAAAATAATAATAATGAATCGGTTACGTGATAAGCAATCGCAAAAACTGGCATTAACAATGATAAAGATGAAAACAACCTGTGACAGTTTAAAAAGTGAAAGGAGAAAGAGAATGCGGTGAGAAAGGAAAATTAGATAAATGTTTGTCCTTTAACGAATCGAAAGACATCGATTAGGGCATTACTTAGCTTAAAAATAGGAAACTGATTTTATAGATGATTCCCCGCTTTAACGGAGCATAAATAAATTAATCCGTAGATTAGCTAGGTAATGAGGACATTTTAGCGGTAAAAATCCAACATTTTTGCTAATATCAACTATTTTAACTAACAGAAGGAAATGTTTTTTAATATAAAAGAATATCATTAGGTCCAATAACACGTTACTTTTCTCTCTCTCTCTACAAATGTAAGACTTCTTAACTATAAAAGAAAAAATATAAATAAGTTTAAAAGAATTTTTTTTGGAAACTGTAAAAATAAACTCCACCCATGTGGTGACCGGGTGTGAAAGAATAGTCCCAACGTAGCCCATACGTGTCGTAGAAGGCGACTAAAATGGGACCGGTCCTCCAGATTCGGGGTTGGGCTAGGGCTAACAACCCTACCCCATAAAAGCTCTTATTACGAAATCTCAAGAAGAAAATATATCTGGCTTACTTCTAGGAAAAAAATACAACGAATTAAATGAGCAGGCCACGTTGTCAGAATGGACGAAGACCGCACCACTAAAGAAATCTTCGATGCCCAACCAATTGGCATACGAAGAAAGGGTAGGCCGAATATTAGATGGATTGATGGCTTAGAAAAAGATCTAATTTTGAGAACTAAGAATTGGAGAACACTAGTAAGAAAATTTCTGGCCTTGAAAAGGCTTCTTGAGAAGGCTGAAGCCCATCCTGGGCTGTCGAGCCACTGACGAAGGAAGAAATAAACTCTCTGAAATTTACTTTCTTAACAGAAATATATTAATTATATGACGTAATTAGCTGAGTAAAAAAAAAAAAACACGAAAATATAAAAAGAAAAATATTAGGAATATATTTTCAAACAAATGCCAGAATTCAAGTTAAGTTAAAAAAAAGTTAAAAATGCTTCTTCTCAAAGGGATACATTTTTGGAATTTCATAATATTAAACAATTGCCCATAGGAAATGAAATTCATTATCTTTTATCAAATTTTCGATGAGTTATCTATTTATACTTTAATTTAAAAGAAAGAAAAAAAGATAAACTTTTTTTTAATAAACCACACTAAAGATAACGGTTTTTATTTATTTTTTTGGAAATTGATATATTTACTGATAAATAAATGGGTTATTTTTCCAAGAAGTGGAACTTCGAGAATGGATTTTTTACTTTAGTTTTATTTGCACTGAATTTATCCTTTTAATAGAAAATGCTATCTTTTGGGTTGTTACTATTTCAATTTAAATTTCAGACAGTGAATTTTAATTGTAACTATCAAATTTAAGATTTATGATCAGTTTTAGTTAAGAGATGCTGTATAAAATAATAATAATACAAATAAAGGGAGAATAAGTAATATATTCACAAAAAACTGCACATTTTTTAAAAATGTAAAAATTACGGAGAAATTTTGTAAATTTTTTTTAATGCAATAAAGTATGAAATTACAAAAAAAAAAAGAATTCTATAAGCACTTTACATTATTCTTAGACTGTTTCAGGAGAGTGTTTTGAAAATGGGTCATTCTATGTTCATTTTTTGTCAAAATATTGTACTTCAATAATTTTTTATTTTAATACTATTCTTAAAACAATTTTATATACATTTTCTAATCGAAGTAACACTAAATATCATAAATATTATCCATTTATACACTTTTGCAAAATCAGGCTTCCGAAAGTAATCGGATACCTTAAGACGAAAAATATCGGTTAACACGAAATAATACAACGGTCCCGACAAATTATATGTACTTTCATGCATTTTTTTCTCTTAAAACGAAACGAAAATTGCTCAACACAGAAAGATTTTCTACTGAAGAAGAAGAAGAATATTGAAACTAAGCTGTCACTTTAACGAAATGTTTGATCAAAAGTTTCTGTATTATAGGACTGTCCCACTGTATCATAAGATTATAAGAATAACACGTTGCAGTTGACGATGATAATGTGTGTACAGCCCCAATTATGACAGACAAAGACATTTTGGAGTTTGCTCAAAGCTCAAAAAATATCATTGGTGTGTAGATTCCTACGACGAAGATGAAATAAATAATGCAGCTCCTGTTCCCACTCATCCTAAATGAGGAATATCATGAAAAGTATGCGCAATTATTCAGACGCACATTCCAATGGTGAAATCGACACTGACAAGAAATCGGAAAAAATAAGTCAAGCGAATGATTTGTTGTAGATAACGTGTTTCGATTTTATGTTTAGCATTTCTGTCAACGTTTTTATCTTCACTTTCATGTTTTTATAGTGTTAAATTATAAAATGAATTTAGTACGATTTTATTGTATTTTAATATTTAGATGTGTGTCTGATTTATATGACATTTTAAAGTTATATTGTGTTTTTAAAATTTTATGTATGTTAAAACAAATGTTTGGCGCAGAATAGCCAAAATTGGCTCTTGCGCCAATAAATCCCAAACTCACTCACTCACTCCAATGGTGAAATGAATAACAAAATGGACGACATCGAACAATTTGATGCTAAACAAGTAATGTAAAAAAAAATCAATCAATCAATTCCTACTTAGGTCAACAAAGAAACATTTTATTTTAGTTAATTTTCATTAAATAAGTACAATTAATATAAATATGTATATACATGTAACAGAATCACGCCATTAAGTGACAAAATAGAAAGCGATTTTCCTTACAATTTTCCATTTTCTTATCTATATAGGGTGGAAACTATTACTTTTTTGTTTCTTACTATTAAATCATTAATTAAATTTAATTATTCTAATAAAATAATATAGTAAAAAAGAAATCACATTAACAGAAATTAGATCATCCCAGATGGGATTCGAACCCACGACCTTTGGATTAGAGCTCCAACGCTATCTATTACATCTATTATCTATTATCTAGGGACACAATGAACAATTTTTCATTCTATATATGCTGTTGGACTATTATTTTTGTTTGTTACTATGTATTAATTTTTTAATTGAATTAATGAATTAATATTTAAAAAAAAACTGTATTAACATCAAGTGTCATCCACTACAAGTTTAAAAAACTGTATTTCAACTTAAGTGGATGAATAGAAAGTATTTTACTGACGATTGAAAACTTGAACAAGATATATACATATATAGGGAGAGAGTGAACTAATAGTAGGAAATGAAAAAGACAATGCACACAATACCAGATTATTTTCTAAAAACTCAAATGTTGTTTTTTCAAAAAACTTGAAAATTTTGTATAAAATTTCATCAAGTTCCTCTGTGAATGTTTTTGTTTTATTAAATACATGCATATATACAAATCTTTGTCAAAAAAGAGTACTCTTATCAACTTAATTTTGCTGAATATATGGATTTTTTTTGCAATATCTTTTAACACTAAAAAATATTTTAGTCCCCTCAGTAACGAGTTAAACAATTTTCACTGTATTGCGATTTTTCAAAAAAAAAATTCGTTAAGAGAACACAAATCAAATATGAAATCAAAGATTGATTTCAAATTTCGAAGTTTTATCAATTAGAACAAAGCCATGATAAATACAAAGTTCAAAAAATGATAATGAGATAACACATGAACTCATTACACACAACATAGGTAAGCGTGTTAGCCTTTTTTAAATGTCTATATATATAGTATATTAGATAGAACATTTTTACTAAAAAAAGATAACTCTTGATACCATTTTTAGAACTGATAATTTTGATAGCTTAAGATGAAAGTCACAACCTATTTTAGGTTCTTTTGATTCCGGAATTTTTATTGAAGTAAAAACTTCTTTAGCCGCGTTGGGCACTTTTTGTTGGGGGAAAATCTTATGGGTTCTCGTCACCGACATGCTCATGACTGGCGCACGCGCAGTGTGCTCTGCGCCTTAGATACTTTTTGGATGGGTGAAATGTCGTGCGTTCACGTCACGGACATGCTTATAGCAGTATATCTGTAGCTATACAGCTGACGTACAGTGCTGTGTATACCTTATAAGTAAAATTGAATGGATTTAGTGAAAAGTTCAATGTGTATATACTATGCATTGTTGAAATAGTGTTTTTGTTTGATTATTATTTGAATCGCGTTTAATTGAAGAATCATTATGCACTCGTATTTATTTTGGCGTTTGAAAATTTTATATTATTTAAAGTTATTTTAAATCTTCGTATTTATTCTGGCGTTTGAAAATTTTGTATTATTTATTTTCTTATATTTAAGTGGAAACTTCAATATTAATTTTGCAGATGATAAAAATCTACCACTAATTGAATTTCTAAATGAAACACTTAAATATGTTCAATGATCGAAAACTCAGTACTACAAAATATAAAACGACGTTCGATGCGGTTTTTATGTGATACTTAGATAAATTTGAATCTAACCTTTCTCATTTTTTCTTACTTTAGTTACCAAAAGCCTATTGTATCTTTTTTAGAGCAAAATGAAATAATTAAAAAGGAAAAAAAGTCTAAGATTGTTAAAATTTAATGACAACGATGAAAACAATTAAAATAATGTTAAAAATCTACTTGAAATTTAAGTAAATGCAAATACATCCATAAAAAAATTTGATTGTATATTAATTGTTATTTCAATTGAATTGTAGTTTTTTTTTTTGTCATGATTGTACAGCCCATAATATATTTGAAAATAAAAACTACATAAACATGCTTTAAATTGTTGCTGGGAGTATCAATAGATGGGAAAACCAGATTGATGTTGATCTTCATTAACATCAAAAACAAAAACACTTAAATTTTTTGACAAAATTTTTGGGACAAAAAAAATAACTTTTACAATACGCTGAAAACGTAATATCTGCTACAAAACTATTCGCCTCCCCCCAAAAATACTCATCATAGAACCGTGGCCCTATATCTTGAAGAGGGGTTTCAAAGAATATTCCTGCTAAGATTGGTAGAATATTTTTCCCAAGTTGGTGTGGGTTAGTTAGGAGAAGGGGGGGCCAGCCAGGCCATGACCAGGTTCAAAATTACGTGGTCCGTTAAAAAACCCTCGTGTAGTGAACAGTGCGACGTTAAGATTCACTCACCCAAAAAAAACAGTACGAGTTTAAAATTTTTTTTTATACTTTTAAAAATGCAATTCGCCTATTCAGTTAAAATTATAGCGTTATAATTAAGTACTAACCACGAACAAATTTTGAAAATTTTTCCAAATGATGTAGTGTGAAAGAGAAAGTTTACTTACTTTAAGTACTAGAACCGATAAATAAAACTATAAAATAAATAATAATAAAACCATTAAAAAACATTCAAATAAAGAGAGGTTTATAACAACCTCTACCTTCAAAACTTAAATTTATTCTGAAATAAAAAAAAATTAGGAATTATGCTGATCACAGGAATTAATTAGAAGCGAGAGCCTTGCGTAACCCAAAACAAAAAGGGTTTCTTCACAAATAAAAAATAGATATATGCTGTCGTGGACTTTTTTGCAGCGCACGCCAGAATTGCTTGCAGATTGTGAGAATTTTTTCCTACTTACTTGACAAATACCGTTATATTTTGGACACTTCACACAATATCTTTATAAATTATAGCCTATGCTATAAATTACAGCCTATGTGTTATTCTAATGTATAAGCAATATTACTGTAAAGTTTTATTAAAATCCATTCAGTTGTTTTTGCGTGAAAGACGACTAAACATCCTCACAAACTTTCGCATTTATAATATATATCTAGAAAAAAATTTTTATTCCATAGTCTATGGAATTATTTTCATATAACTGAATATTTTTAAAAAAAGGATTCAGATAAACCTTTAAAGCTATTCAAGTATTTTCGAAATATCATTAAAACAATATATATGATTTTAAAAGCACTGTTCTAAGAATCTAAAATGAGTTAGAAATTCTTAATAATATAAGTTTACAAATCCTTCATATCTCTTCGAATTAATAATTCGCTTTCTTAATATTTTACTTACCGTGTTTCTTACTACTAAGAGAATATAAATTATATATTTCAAAAAATTATGTGAAAAATTTTAAACGAACTGAATTGAAAATACCTAGTTATAATCTCTATATATTTATCAACAATATTCGGAGTGTATCAGATAAAATCGCGAATGGAACTATAATCTTTTGAGAAATTTCCATTAGAATTATCAAATATCATACTATACGTATTGTCTACGAAGTTTTGAATTCTAAACGACCTCTTATAATTTACAGGCAGAAAAATTTCACAGAATGGGAATAAAAATCCTCTACATTGCAGGTAATATATTCTGTATGTCTATGCACTTTGTCATCTGTACACCTGAATATACATTGCGCAATCAAATAAAATAGTTTAGAGATTTAAAGGCTTAACTATTATTTTGAAATATATACTTTCAATCCTGAGCAAATAATTGTAATTACCTGTATAGTGAAGATTAAAAAAAAATCAAAATTCTTTTTTATTTTGCAGTTATATTCGGGGGATTAATATGCCATATTTAAAAATAATTTTAAATGCAGAATTTTTTTAAAAAAAATATCTGTAATAAAAACATTATTTACCGGAAAGTTTTTTTTTAAAAAAAAAATATTTATATCGTCTGTGAAAGAAAAGCTTAAATATTTGATTCGTATCGATAAAAGAATATTAAAAAGAATGAATTTATATTAGTTAAATTTAATATAAGTAATCTTATAAGTAATATAAATTGATTTAAGATATAGATATCGAGGTGATATATACTTTATAATTATAAAAAGTACAAAAATATATTAAATTTTTTCAAGAAAATACATTTATAGATTAGAATGAAGGGTTCATGGAGTGTGTGAATTTTAAATAATTAATTCAGTTTTTTATATATATAATAAAGATTTAATTTAAACAACTTATAATATATTAGAAATTTCTATGTTACTGCTTAGGCTAGAGTACTCCAAAATACTGTAATATTAACAAAGACAAATGATTCAGGAGTTAAGTTGTATTAAAATAATTATATTAAATATAATGTATATGTGAATCATAAAATAATTAATTCAATTATAAAATAATTAGTTTCAAATTTTTTTTCTATATTTCATAATTACTTGACATTATAAAACGTTTTATTAAATTTAATGCATTACAAAAACTTTGAATGACAATCTAAACAATTTAATTTTTGAATGCTCTTTAAATTAAAATTTTTTATGTAAAATTAAATAAGTTTTGAAAGTTTTCAAGAAACAAGCAATCAAAAATTAAAATACAAACTAGAAAAAAAAATTAAAGCAGTATTCTCTTCCACAAAATATGATTTATTTTCAAAGTAAATAATAATTACTAAATATCTGTACCTTTTTATTCCAACTTTGATCTCGCATAATTTAGAATGCTTTGTTGGTTAGATTGCGATATTGACATTTTTAATAGCTTTTTTCGCTTAGGTATTAATAAAAATTAGATAATTCACATCGAAGTATTTTATTCATCATACCTAGCTACCGCGTTTCACGAAAATATTAGAATTCTAAGGAAAATTAGAACTGTGTGTGTTGCCAATCTGGGAAAACATAAAATGTTACAAATAAATAACTTTGTCGACACTGCAGCTTAGCAAATATGGTTTTAAAATTATTCGCATAGTAGTTTCACAATAATTGGAAATATTTCTATAAAAGGTACGGCTATTCAATATTTGCATTTTATTTGCATTAATTCTCTTTCAAGAAAAGAACTTCATGTTAGTAAGGTTAAAAGTAAGTAACGGGGCTTGCCAGTTAAAACAATAATGAAAGTAAATGCATACTGCTGGTCACACAAAATGCAACACCCTGAATGAAACCATGTGAAATTTACATAATGCGTTGGCATGATTCAAATCATTAGCATTATAGCACAGACGCACATCGCGGGCGACCATAGCGCCACCCGCGTGCGCAAAGTAAGGGAAACAAACTGGCAGTTAGAAGCACGGCAATTGTTTTCTCATGCGTTTTTTACGTTAACTGTTTACCAATGCCTTGCGGAAGACATCGAGCGTCTTTTGACCAAGTTTCTGAATTCGACCGGGGAAGAATAGTAGCCTATAGGGCAGGAGTGTCAAACTTGAGGCCCGCGGGCCGCATGCGGCCCGGCAAGTATATCAGCACAAAATAATATATAAAAATATCAAAATTTCTCCCGAAATAGGACAGACAGTAGCAGAGAAAAGATGTCAAGTGTCAGGACGTAAACTTTAAATCTTTCTTGTTCTTTTATTTATGTTTATTATAATGTATTATTCGAAATAAACTTACGTTTCTATGAATAATGATTTCTTTGCGGCCCACCTACAGTTAAATCTTGTTTGCTTGGCCCAAGTTAGCCTCTGTGTTTGACACCCTTGCTATAGGGATTGCGCATTATTCTTCAGAGAAATCGGTCAACGTGTTAGACGAAACCAAGCAACTGTGATGCGGATCTGTCATCGCTGGATGCAAGAGGAAACGATGAACTGAGGGGCCAATCGCATCCACCTCGTTATACCACTGCCCGTGGTGACAGACAGATTGTGCGCATGGCAGTGATGGATTACGCAGCCTCATCACGAACCATAGCACAACAGATTCAGTCTGATCTGAACAAATTGGATGTCCCCTCTCGTACCATTCGACCCCGTTTACAGCATAGTGGAAGGTCCTCAAGGCGTCCATTGCCCGACCGTGGCAGCAAGCCAACTAGGGGTCCAACTAAACCGATTTTGTCATATCCCACACCAAGAGGCGTAATTGTAATTTTTTGATTTTTTGTACAACAATTCGCCAAATTTTCGCGGATATTCTGGCCTTTCTTGGTGTTGCATTTTGTGTGGTCAACAGTGTATAAAAGTGTATAAAAGCAAGTATATGAATCCCACCAGTTCAAAATTCTTTTAAAGTTGGTTTAGTCAGTTAAAAACTGGTTAGTGGATTGAGCCACTGTTGTTTTGATTTGATTTAAAGCTGGTGCAAGAAGTACTGCTTTTATAACTTGAAATAGTACGTTTTACTTATTAGGAACTTTCCTATATTTTATTGTGAGAGAGTATATACTGATTTCAAGCTGCTTACATATTACTACATCCTTAACAGTGAGTGCAAAATATTTTGATGCGAAAAAATTAATAACGGTATATGGACTTCCACATAATAATACTAGTTGCTTCCAAACTTTGTCAATACTAAAAAGAATTTGGGAAATTGATCCTAAGTCTTAAAGTGCAAATATTTTTGAAATACATTTTTATTGAGTTCTTGGTACAATTCCATGTGCTCCTATAAATTGTGAAAATTCTAGGTAGTGTATGAATTACCGTAAAATACGGCGCATAAATCACACTTTTAACACAAAATATAAGATCAAAACTTACAGATGCTTATAAGAATGATAGCTTCTGAGAGAAGAGTATAAAAAAAAGTAGACTTAGAAAAAGTGTATCTTTTAAAAGATAAGTATATCCATTATTTATTATTTGTCTTCCCAAAACCCTAGGGAACAGTTATAAAGATTTTTAAAGGTTAAAAGATAATTTTCATGATATTTAGTGTCACTTTTAAAAACGTATAAAATTTTTAAAATTTTGACAAAAAAATTACTTTCAATTTTTTGGAAAAATTCTTAGAAAAATTTTTTTCAAAATGTTTTTGTGAAAATTTTATTCTATAATATTTTGCCTGTATATAGCTCAGACCCCACAGGGGCCCAACTATGTTTTTTGAAAATTATATTTTTTTTCAGAGTTACCACCAATTTAAAAAATTTTTTGGGGTTTTTTTTAAAATTGTCCCCTGTTGTCGTAAAATATGGATCCATTCTAAGTTATATTTTTAAAAAATTTGGTTGACCCTCTGTACAGGGGTTTGAGCTATATACAGGCAAAATATTTTTAAAACGAAGGTTTTTTTAAAGAAAGGAGAACTTTTGGGAAAAAAAAAATTATTCTAATTTAAAATTTTTTGCCGAAATATTGTGTTAAATAATATTTTTTTGTCAAAATGTGCTTAAAACTTTTATATATGTATTCAATTTTGGACAGTAAATATCATGAAAATTATCCATTTATGCGCTTTTTTAAAATCACGGTTCCGAACGTAGTCGGATACCTTAACGTTAAATTAATAAAAGTGAATTGTTTTGAATATTTGTTGGTCATTATTTTGTGTCTGACTCAATAGCATCTCAACCCCTATTGCATTTGGATCCTCTCAAAAACCGCAACGATCAGTGAGATCTCCATTTCAACTCATCCTAGTAATAGGTACCACGGCCAGCTATCTTAAGATTACAAAAATATTGCATTCATCAGGTTTTTATCAGTTCCCATGAACATTATCAAAAAAAGAATTAAACAATTTGAGTACATTTTTAAAACACAAGTTAATGAACAATAAATAAAATAATGTACCTTTTCCAAGCTAATATGAGGGGCAGAAAATGTATCCTTCCTTCCATCTGGGGAAAAACTTGTAAACTCAGGGTAGTTGTATGGCTGTAAAAAAATTAAAAGTTGAATCATTGATGAATAGTATTTCATAGAAAGAACAATTTTAAAATTCAAGCAAGTTCAAACATTTTTGCTTTTTAATTTTTTTTTACAATGTAATAAACTAAGAAATTAAACATATTTGATACATCCGCATTACTTAAAATATGAAACACTGATTAAATTAATTTGTAGGCACAAATACAACATTGCTTTTAAGAATACATAAATAAAATTATAAAATCACAAAATATTCCTTATTAAACTATGACTTTAAGTAAACTTTTGAATATATCACATAGGGGGTCAAAAGGAGTACATTTCAACAATTAATTTAAAAAAAAAAAATTTTTTTATATGGAAAGTTTAAAGTTTCTGTTTCAGTAAATACAAAATAGACGACAAAATGTACCCGTTTTACAATATTTTACTTTAAAAATGGTCTTAATGCAAGAACAAGCGCAAATTGCAGCATGGTTTGTCGAGTTTAAATGTGCAACACATGTACAGTGTAATTGGGGGCATCCATCATCACATAGGAGTTTGGAAGCGAGAAAAAGTTCCCTGAGAGATGGATGGAAAAAGAAAGTCAATGACGTAGTCACCTAGATATCTAGTGCTTGGAAATTCGAGTAAAGATCAGCCATAATAAGTTTAAATTCAAATTTATTATCCCTAACTTAAACTACACAACTAAAGGTAGGAAATGTACTAAGTAACTAATTGGAAGAGCAATCACACGGCTGAAGACTACTTTAACATATAAGTAAAATTTTCTCCACATACTCCCTAAAGACTGATTTCTACGCTATAATTCACCGTAAATCTCTTACTTAATTGTATGAACTCTGGTCGTAAATCTTAAGCTGAATTTTATGATTGATTCTCCAATTATCAATAATCGACCATCCTGCGACTATCCGTAGACTAACTTGCTTACCTAAATGACAAGGCTTAAATAGAACCACCGATTTGCATAAATAACGTATTCTTCTTTGGGAGAAAGTTTTCTATAGAATATTCAGTTAAAAAGAACCATTTTACCCCAAGAAAATTAGTTACAGGTTCGCGGATAGACCCGTTACTTGACCTTTGGACGTCTACTTGTAGGGATACGTGAAAAATATTGTTTATCAATCTTCAATTTGAGACACTGATAAAATGACAAGTCGAATTGCAATGACCATTCAAAGTGTTGATTCTAAAATGCTTCATAGAAATCTCGTATAGATTCGATGTGTTAAGCGCAACTAATGGTACTTACATTGAAATCGCGTAATAAGGCATTGTAAAAAAAATTGACATTTTCTTTATGGAACAAAACCTGAAGTTAATATCTTTATTTGTATTCTTGTAATTAATATTTGAAACTGTAGTCACGCTTTTCAGACACATGGAATGATGTTTTCTGACATTGGTATAAATCAGATGTTCTTAATTTAACAATTGGAATTTTTAAGTTGAATTGCATACTTTTTAAAATTTCATACGTTTTTGATGATGCCATGAAATGTAAAAAATATTATTATGACTTAAAAATTAGAATATAGATAACAAACTATACTCAAATGGCTCTTATGAAAGAGAAACACATTATCTCGTCTGGATTTGGATATATTCTATATTTTTATTTTATTCCATTCTAAGTGATATATGTGTACCTGGCTTTTGTTGAATTCTTTAATCGATTAGATAATGCTAGTCAAGTCACCCGCATAGTTCAATAATCGATTACTTACGAATCGTTGAATAATCGTTTGTATATTGTTTTTAATATCGTAATCTTCAAGCTTCTGAATCAAATATGCAAAAAAATAGAAAAAAAGACTAAATATCAAACAAATAATAAAATCAACCTGATAAAATCTGGATTCCAAAGGAGCATATCAGCTGAAAATATCAATTGTTTGCGCTGCAATTTTATAGAAGATATTAAATTAATTATATTATCGTTACTTTTGATATAGATAAATGTAAATAATGATATAAAGAAAGGAAACAAACGGATCTGAATTTTTATGAGCTTTGAAAGTGTTCTGAATATGTTTTATAGATATATAAAATATGGTTGAATATATATCAAATTGCCAATAAAGTGTGTTTGAAATTTTATGCACTTAAAAATGTAAGAAAACATTCTAAAAAGTAAATATTTTTAACTTTAAAGATGTGTTTTATTTTATCAACGTCGTTAAATTTTTTTTCTTTTTATTTATGGGTTAAAAGTCTAATGAGAATATAATATATTCTTGTAATTTTTACATGTATTTCTAAGATTCCATGAATTTTGAAATAACAAATAATACCTCAAATTAAAAAATGTAAATTAAATTGTAAGAGTTAATTTAGTGGGTTAATTAAATCTCAAAAACTTAAATTTTCTTAGCCTTTATATTATTTAAAAAAAACTGAGACCCAACCTAATTTTGAAAAAAAAATCTAAAGTTAATTACAGTTTTTTTTTATAATAATATAAATAAGAAGCGAAATACGTTTCACATGTGTTAACTTTGACTTTATTTAGAAACAAATTACTGAATTTGAACCAAATAGTTTAAAATTTAGAAGAAATACTACTCATAATAAGTTATTAAAATCTTATTTTAATAGTGATGTACGTATTATGTGTTTCAAAGCAGAGATTTAATAAACATTACATGTATGGGGAGAGATAAATGTAGATACATATACATATATAAATAAATCACAAAAAATGCCTAATTTTGTTATTTTAGGAGAGTGAAATCTTTCAAGGATATGTTGTTATTTACACCATGAAATTATGCAATTAGAATAAATAATGAACAGATTGTCTATGTCATTGATTCTCTACCATTGCTCCATGGCACTTTTGTGTACCGCCAAATTTTTTTAAAACTATTAATTATACTCTGAGAAAAAAACTATTCGGTTGTTTTATAGACATAATCTAAGGGCTCATCTACCCTTTCGTAGATAGATGGATATAAAAAATCTAATTGGGTTTATTATCCATTTGTGTACGAATATATCTGTATATGAATAAACTTTGAATGAAGAGGGAAAACCAATTTCGCTCTGTGTATTAATTGAGATTTAACTTTAAAACTTTCTGAAGAGTCTATTGGCTCATTTTGGATAAATATTAGAGGCGATTATCTCATAATAGCTTAAAAATCTTTAAAATATTGTTACAATTTTCTACATCTTATTTGCTCAATTTTCAGCATTAACAAGGGGAAGGTGGATCCATAAAGCATTCCTAACCCTAATTCGCTGGCTTAATTCAGCGACAGCTTTAGAAATCATAATAGGTCTCCAGTTTAGTCCAAAGACTTTTTCTGTATCTACATTTGCTGTGTCTGGTGAATTTCAATTTCTTCCTGCTTTAGCACTGTAGGTTCTAGTACTTCTTCACTTTTATTGTATATTACTATATATATAAAGAAGATCGAGACTTTCAAATGTAGAGGACGAAATGAGAGTGAAAATATCATTTTCATGACCAAATATAGACGAAATTATCAAAATTCTTCCAGCTTAAATTTCGCATTAAAGGTATTCTTATAATTCGTTAGTAATTAATTAATCAAAAAATATTTTACTGTCTTTGTCGTACATATTTGATTTAACATTGAAAATTATTATCATAAACTATTTTACATAAAGTATTATAGATAAGAAAATTCTTTTAAACTTATTTTATTGTTAATGTGCCTCCAAATTTTGTAATTGTTGCAAGTGTACCGCAGCAAAAACAAAAATGTCCAGAATCACTGGTCTATGCAATCAGTCTTAACACAGAAACTTATCTATCAATATTCATTCTCGATTACAAAAAATACAATGACAATATAGAGATTTTTAATGTGTCAAGTGAAATCTTTCATTTTCATGGGCATTCAAGTTTTCAAACATCCTAATTTCAAACATTTTAGGGATTAAGCGGCTTTGTTCAAAATAGATGAAAAATGGAAGAATGGGTTCTTGACTCAAACACTTTACATCAGTACTTCTCAAACTTTCAATATTTGCGACCCAATGTTCAATCATAATTTTTATCGCACCTCCCCACCCATATGATGAAGTATGGAGTACATTATTAATTCAATAATTATTTTCTTTGACGCTAATGCTACAAAACGACTTTAACTTCTTAAGTGCCACCGGCGTATATAAACGTCTCTCTCAGCCAAAGTGTGAATTTCACAGGACGTATATATACGTCTGTCCGAAGTGCGATCTTTTCTGTGCACAGCTATCCATAAAATTATTCCGAAGGCTTTGGAATGCAATAAAAGGACCTTGACGGTATTTGCGAAAGATGTACTTATTTCACAGAGGATTTGCTTATTTATTCCTTCCCCTCCCCAATACAACACATACGCGTGCCTACGTGGAAAATGGGGGCATTAAGGAGCGAAATATAACTTTTAATCGACAGTTAAGGGATTAATTGTAAACGGTATAAATTTTCAAGATGCGTTAATTTTTGTATATAATTTTAAGTATGTAAAGCCCATGGGGTCATTGGTAATTATTAATGTCGTTCTTAACTTAGTTTTGTTAAATTAATTATAAAATACATTGTGTGCAGAACTCATGACATTTATAAAAGTGTATTATATCAGTGTAAATGTGTATTTTATTTATTTATTATAACAGAATGTATTCTGTTTGTTTACTTTCAGTAAATTAATAATTTTTAAATCTTTTGCTTACGATTTTTCAATATGCCCACGCCCCCCTCGTAGTTATCACGCCCCCCCCCTAGGCGAACACACAGTTTGAGAAGCGCTGCTTTACATCAAGACATTTGCACTAAGAATTTCCAACACGAGAAATGCATTGATTCAACATCTTGATTTGCTTAAGAGTAATGAATTAGAAGATATTCTGATGTTGATTCTAATTTGACATCACAAGCAACATGTTTTAATCAGCATTAAATGTGTGAAGTGTGCATATTAGGAATGCTTAATATGTAAATGCATTCGTCTTATCGTTCCACATGGCGAATCGTTTATATTTCAAAACCAAATAACTGAGTCTAATTTATTCATCATAAATTCCCCTTTTTTAATCGTGTTTATATTTTATACTCACGCATTTGCCTTTTAAAACCAAAACAATTAATGCAACCAACGTATTTTATAATATTTGAAACAAATTTCTAAAAAAAAAAAATGCATTATTTTTTTATTTTAAATTCTCAATACTTTTTTGGTTTGCTTGTGATGTTAGACAATATTTACCACACATTTCTTCGAAATAAAACAAATTTCGTAAATAAATATTTATCTGCACAATTTACAAAAAATGTTATTATTTTTCAGAAGAAAACTGTCAACTATTCAATGTAATTAACAAAATATAATGCATTTTGTTAAAAACGTCCCAAAAAAAAAGGGTTTTCCCAAAAAAATTTAAAATTTCCCTTGGTAATCCAAGGGAATTTGAAAACCCGGGCTTATAACGCGCATTTTTAACAAAAAAAAAATAAGATCGAAATTTCGGTGCGCGTTATACCCCGGGGTAAAAAAATAAAGAGTTTTAAAAAATAAAAAAAATAGATAAGCATAAAAGAAAAATAAGTTTTTTACAGGGTATCAAAATCCCGTTTTTTTAAAAAAAACCCGGAGAGAAAATTCCGTATGAACTTGAAGGGTTGTAGTTTTAAAAGTATACTATTTTTTTCCAAAGCTTGGAATAATACGAATAAAAGCTTATAATAAGCGACTTAAAAGCACATGAAAAAGAGCATTGCACACTTAGATTTCAGGTTCCTTCGTAAGAAAGGGGTTTCGCGTTATAGAGCGAATATATATACCTAAAAATTAAAAATTGCTGCTTCAAAGTATAGGTGCGCTTTAGACGCCGGATTTTATGATAATAGAATTAATTTATTCAAAGATATGATAATTTTAAAGTTATTGGTATCAAATATAAATTAAAAATTTTCATTAGTGAAAAAAAGGCTCCGAGTATATCCTAAGTTTCATCAATAAAGGAAGCAGTTTCTTTAAACAGTCTCAAAGTAGTTTTTACTCTAACTTAAGATGTTTGAAAAGGTATACGAAACTTAAATCACGAAAAAAAAATTCAGTTTTTTAATCCTTTAAAGCTTTTTCTGTGAGAATGTTACGTTAAAATATTTTTTTGAGGTTTAGATTTATTCATAAAAAGAAATTCGCTTAGCTTACTACTTAAAATTAATTTGATTTTAAAATCCATTTTTTTTATTACTGGAGGTATGTTTCCCATCACCCACTGGGAGCTATTTAAAGGCAGGACATTTTAAACTTAGCACATTTCTTTTTATAAAATGCATTACACGTTTTGGTAAAAAAAAGTAATTTGAAAAATCTTAAAAATATACGGGAAGTAATTATATTTGGGGGGGATATTTTTTTGTATTCAAAAATTTAAAATTAAAAAATTGATTTCCCCCCGTAAATTTTTTCAGAAAACAGGAATAAAATATATTGGGAGATTGCTAGCTGTAAAAATGTATTTTGTTCTCATGTATTTTAGTAGAGCAAAAAAGACAATGTCCGTATGTTTCTTTTCAAGTTGGCATATAGCCACCAACTTTAGTCAGTTTTCTTGCTGTCAGGAAATTTACTGGTTGGGGTTTTTGGAGCAAAAAATGAATCTGACTTACCCAAATCCCCCCTTCTCACCCCACTCGTACGCAGTTTAAAGGCCCTGGCCTATCTCTACAGTGCGGGGGACCCCGGGGGTTCTTCAGACGGACTCGACGGTTTTTAGAAGGGTCACCTGCGTGGTATGACCTTTGTGCAGGGGGTAAAGTCTTTCGCTACCTGTCCGTGCTTTCTCCCTGCTTCTCCAGTTCATCTTCTGGACTGCTGGGGCATTTCTCTGGGACAGTTGTTTGGAGATCAAGATCTGGTTTGGGTTGAGTTGAGTTGAGTTGGTGTTTTATGGCGTAAGAGCCAGTTTTGGCTATACTTCGCCAAACATTCATAGGTCTGTGGTCTGGATGAGAAAAGAAAAGAAGAAATTTGGGGGACAAGATGGAGGGTCGAAAATAGAGAAGGGGGCACTGGGGTTTCCCCTGGGCCGTGTTTCCCAAAAAAAGTAAACCCCCGGGGGAAAAGGAAAAAAATCACTAGGGGACCTCGGGGTTGTTTTTTACCCGGACCCACCTAAAAAGGGCGAGCCCCTTTAGGGGTCCGGTTTTTGGGGATTCTTTTGAGGAAAAGGACAACTTGACTTGGTGTAGACTTTCCTGCTCCCCACCAAAATCACACACATAAAACCAAAAGGATTTGAAACAACAACAAATCCGAATACGTTGACGTGCTAGCTGAAGTTCTAACAGTACAAATGAGAAGTGGGAAATGAACATTTAAAAATTAATTAATTTGGTGGTAAATATACTTATCACGGCCTTATAAAGGCTTAATCAATCCTATTTTGTGCCTAACAGTTTTGATTCTGCGTTAATTAAAAAAAAATTCATTTTAGTCCTCTGGTACATTCTTCAATTTTTAAATAAATTTAATACCCGTGAATTTATAAGGCATTCACATAATTTGAGTAAAGAATAAATAAACAAATTATATCTAAAATTAATGCATTAATTTTCTTTATCACATCCAAATAATTCAAAATGTTCGTTTCCTATAAAAGGGAAATTCGACGTAACTTTTATCTCATGTAATTAATACGCATTCTGGTGAAATTGGGAAAATGATTCAATTACTGAAAGCAATTTAATTTTACTTAAGCCCCATTCAAATATTTTCCTATGTTTAAATAATAAAAGGTTACTGTTTCACACCAGTTATTACTATGATTATAAATTCAAGGAAAACTTGATTTCATAAAATGGAAGAATTAGCAGTCTGCAATTAGATTTCCGAATGCTATCTATAAATTAAATTTTAATCGATCACACTTGCACACATTAAATGTGTTCTGCTACATTCAATCACGCTTCTCATCTCGTTAAATTATAAAGGAGTCAGAAATTATATTTAAGATCAGTACATCAACTTTAATAAGAAGCTACGAGAAATGTGTGACTGTCACGTTATTTCTTCATAATTCTAATTACGAAAGGCGAATACGACAGAAATTTTATGGGTCATGGTTTTGTTAACACCTCGATTTTTATTTTTGGATCTAATTTAGAAATGTAGCATCAAAAAAATTTCTTCGGAACACAACGTTTCTCACATTAAAAATCGATATAATGAAAGAGTAACCTAATGTATTTGTTTAAAAATATATATGTATAAAGTACATTTACCAAATGTAATTAGTTTGGTATTTTAATTTGAAATTTTCTCTCATTAAATCATTTGTTAAACTTTCTTCTTCCTCAATGGCTCGACAGCCATAGGTGGGCCCTGGCCTTCTCCACACACAGGCATCCCTACTTTTGGCAACTGTTTTCCAATTTTCGACCTTTAAAATTTTTAAATCTTTTTCAACACAGTCAATCCATCTTTTAAAGGGGGTCGCCAGGGTCTATTTCCCCATGGGTTTTTTTGGGGAAAAATTTTCTTTCAGCAACGATCTTCATTCATTCTAGCCAGATGACCAGCCCATTTAAGTCTCTGTAATTTAAATTTTTTTAAAATATCATGTTGTTTATAAATTTTGTAAAGTTCTAAGTTAAATCTTCTTCCCCATGATACATTCACTTGGATCCCACCAAGAATGCAGCATAAGATCTTACTCTCGAAAATTCCCAAAGCTTCCTTATCACGTAAAGTCAATGACCAAGCCTTTGATGCGTAAGACAGAACTCATAAGACTTTTGTAAAGAAGCAATTTAGTTCTTAATTTTAGAAAACTGGACTTATTAAAATTTTACATTAGTTAATAATTTTTTGATAAATTAGAAAAATGTAATCATTGATACACTTATAAAAGATGAATGCTGAATATATGGTTTTATTTATTTATTATTTTTTTTTGTAAATTCTTTAATAAACAAACAGTGTTTCCTCTTTTTATTTAAACAATCTGCTGCACTAATTTTTATTCAATAGGAACAGAACAAATAAAAATAGTAATGGATGTGACGTTTGTGGGCAAAAATATTTAACGTCATACCTAAATATTTTTTTAAATTTCTAATGGCAGATTATGAACAGTTATTAACACACAGTTCATCAGTCTACCTACTACATTCACCGAAAGCTGGTATCTGTTTTTAGTGCGGTGCCATATTGGTGGATACCAATCGCTGCAGGTAATTTTGACGCCCAGTTTCCTCCGTAGAGAGAGGCACCTGAGTTTTGACGATGTGAACCTTAAACTAGAATTTTAATTTTGCCTAGATCACCCCCTGCGATTTCAGAATATTTCCAGAACTGGCACGCCACTTTCGGAGTCATCGATTCTAATTTGCAGAGGAAATTAAAAGTGCATCGCAGCTTCAAGTAAAGCCGGGGTGGGCAGACTTTTCCAGGGTATGGGCTACTTCTAATTTTTTCAAGGTGTTGCGGTCCACCTAGTAACGTAGGTGTGGTGAGGTAAGAAAAAAAAGGCCTACAATATTTTTATTATAACTTAATAATAAATATAACTTAATAAAAATGGAAATGTTTTTACCACGAACAAATTTTTAAAAAAACCTCACACCTTTAAAAACCGCGTTTAAACAAAATCAAGATACAAACATAATAATAAAAAACCCAAATATAATATCAAATGATGCATTTATTATCAAAAAACACAACACAAAATGCATTAAAAAAAAAACATTTTCAGGGAAGTTAGTTCTCGTAGTGATAGCCAAAAAAAGACTTAGTTGGGCATCTCTCGCTTCTTCTTCTAACATAACTCCTACGTTCTTTGAGGGCCCACGATTAATGGCAAAACTTTTCCAACCCAATCCCAAAGAAAAAAAAACAGAAAAAATGCAAATAAGATATATTTAAAAAAGGGTAGAAGGTTTAGTGAGGGAGATGGAACAGAAAACTTAGGTGGAACAGTTCGGGAAAAAGTGTTAGACGGCCTACCACAAAGGGAAAAAGGAAACGCCCACCCTTTAAAAAAAATATTCATAAGGGAAAAGTAATAGTACCCGAGTACCTTTTTTACAAAACAGAATAGATGAGTCTTCAACCGGTAGGGGGGGTTACTTTCTAAGTGATATTTAAAAATAGAAACTAGATTAGGGATAATTAACATATTTGGGTAAGGACAGGGATCTGACTTAAATATTCAACTAATTTGTGGCTTATTCTCACTTAAAGAAAGTTGTTCATTAGATATAAGTAATTTGTTATTCTTTAAAAAAATTGTATTAAGAATTATAAAATGTCTCATCCTTTAGATAAACCCAACCCCTACACGCGGATCCAAACGTCATAGCTATGCAGGGTGGCTATGTCACAATCTCTTACTGTTTCCCTTTTCTTGGTATTTTGGTACAAAATTATTAACTGCTAAACTTCAGGCGGTCACCCCCCTCCAAATGTTTTGGTGGTCCACCGGTCGATCGCGATCGACTTAATGCCCACCCCAGAAGTAAAGGGCAAGGCTACAAATGTATCCCAGAAATGTTTCGATGACCTTTATAAGTGATGGCAAAAGTCTGTTGTTGATCAAGGGACTTATTTAAAAGTAAAATATGTTCCAGTAGTTTAATTGAAGTCGTAATACAATTATCATTTTATCTCGCATGCGGTTTCACTCGTTTTTTATTCAGTACAAATCTTATCATTTAAAAAATAGTGATAGTAAGAAGTAGAATTTTATTTAAATATTATATGTAGATTATGTACAAATAAATCGATTCAATTTTCTTTATGTATGTTATCAATTTTTAAAAAAAGGTTGTAAATTACGTACAGTTAAAAGATGAGTTATTGACCATTAAATCTATTGTAAAAGCATCTATTGTTAAGGAACGAAAATTTTCATTTTATCTATTACTAAAAAGATGTCATGAGAATTTTACTATGTTAATTTGACAATTAAGATTCTGTGATTAATTGGTATTTCGGAAAATCATATTACTTAAGGTTGAAAAAAGTTATCTCAATATTACAAATAAAGTTAAAACTTATCTTAAAAACTTACATAAAACAAAAGCTTTAATTTTCTATTGACAGTTAACTTATAGTAAATAATGAATTTAGGAAATAAAAGAAACATGTTCCAGAAATGAGCTTTGTTCAGTAATTTCGAAGATTATTTGGAAATCAATACTTTTTTCTTCGATCTATACCTATTTTCCGAAAAATATTTCTTTCTTGCAGAAGAATTCCAAGTTTGTTATCAAAATAAGAAAAAAATATAGTAGCACATGAAAAGTATGTATGTACATAACTAAGTATATGAGAATACCTGAATTACCATTCAATTTGTTTATCGAAGCACATGAACAAAAAATATATCATAAAACCGCAGAATTATTTAGATTTTTTTCTATGTTTCGTTAGTTGATTCAAGTTGTCTCTTTCTTCCTTTTTAAAATCTATGTATTTAAAAATGGATGTTTGTATATATGACCTCGCTTCACTCTAATACTGTTCAACCGACCACTATAAAAATTGGCATGCATATGTATTTTTTTCCGGAGAAGGTTTTTGTGCCATCCACTTTGATGCAGCTCTCCACCAAGTGGCGATACAGCATAGTTGCCAACAGGGCAGCCAACTTGGCTCTATCGCCAACATTTCGCTATGTTTCCATTGAATCGCCATTATAATGTAAGGAACCGCGTTGCTTGCAAATATTACAATTTTAATATAAAATAAATACAACAGAAAGTAATATTAATGTGTTTCAGATATAACTTATTTACACTACTTTAAGCCTCCATTACACGAAATTTGTAATAATGTGTTACTTTTGCTGAGCAGAGATCAGTTTAGGAAGGTGTTTTCAAAAATCGACCCTCAAGAAATTTACGCGACGTTATAAATAATAAAAAAATCCTTTTTATCAGCTATTAGATCTACAGACTTAAAATTTAACAAATATGATTTTTTTGTTCCGCTGAGATATGCGAAAAGCTTTTTTTTAGTTTTTGTTTAATTTGCAATTCACATAAAATTAACTCATTAACCCTTTATCTACCGACGGTACTTATAAGTACCATTCACTTTAAAATTACAAGGAACAACAATTTTTACAAATACTCTGACGATACTTAGCAGAAATATGTTTTGAAATCCACTCTTCCAAGATATATGGAAGCACGGGTTGTATGATGAGTATTTTAGCGGGGAAGGCGAATAGTTTTATAGCAGAAATTGCGTTTTCAGCGGATTGCGAGGATTATCATGTGTGTGTGTGTTAACGAAGACCTTAGAAAATGATTTGACTATTAATTTTAAGTGAACAGTGTGTATAATTAATTTTACAGTTGAATATTTTTACTAAATTAATTAGCTTTAACGGATTAAACTTCCCAAAATTGAGTATTTTGCTTATGTATATCCCTTAATTTTCAATGTAATGATTAAAAAAATATTGCATGAAAAAAACTGCAGTAAATCATGATGCGGTAGATAAAGGGTTAAAACCCTTTTTATCCTTCAATCTGTATTGTTTAATTTTTCAATTCGCCCGTACAAAGAATGGGTATACCAGCTAGTAATAACATAAATATGTCTACCTAAAATATAAAATGCAACTTCTCTAGGATCCTGTCAAATAATTTAACTTCAAGAAAGAATTTTCAAATAAATGCAAAACAAATCAGACAGTTTATATAGATATACCTATATACATATCTTATATTTTATGTTTATTATCTTCAGGCACATATTATAATGAAATCTTATTATTAAAGGAACATTAAGTAAAAAATCAAAAATTATCTTTATCATGAATAGCAAATAACTTATAAGCCTTTAAGTATTGCTGGTGAAAAATTGTCTTGCTTCAGAGAGGTTGATACACTCTTCTTTTTCTTGTACATTCGGAGGTAGTTTTAGTTAATTAATTAATTTGATTTCATTCGCTGATTTCAAAAATATTTACTTAGCATTTTTTAGTTCGCTCAAATCAAGTCTGTAAATATTTCAATACGTTTTTGAATAAAAGGAGAAATATTTATTTATATTAATCACTGTTTACATTTCCAACTGTCTTATAAACAAATTATTATATGTTGGGGAATCAAATTGAATTACTTGTTGACTTTTCCCCATTTGGAAGCAAGACTAATTAATAACTGCCCCTGAGTCAATTTCGACTTTTATAAATAAATTACAAACCTAACAGCATTGGCTGATTGAAATGCTTCGAACAAGCCAGTCTTGCTAATAATTAGTAGATGAAAGCTTAATTTTAAGGACTTAAAAGAAATATCAAAAATTCATCTCTTTATAAAGCATGAAATCTTCAATAGCGAATATGAAAAGCATTGCCAAGTTAACAGGTCACTTTCAAAAATGAAAAATCCTACTAGGAAATAATTAAAATAAAAAATTGTATTTTGGAGTTGATACCCATTATTATACTTTATATTTTACACAGAAAGACATATTTATTAATTTATAGAACATATATAAAAAAAGGTTCATAATGAGATTTTAAAAATTCTCAATCCATAAGTGAACAATATTTGAAAATGAAACATGAAAATAAAAAATATTTATAGAGAGCAGAATATGGTGCACTAGTGTATTACATTTCGAACGAAACAATTGTACAGTCATAAAAGGAAAATAAAATAATTATTAATGTGTTTACTGATGTAACATTTGAATTAAGACGATATTTAATCGTCTATAAAAATGAATCATTATTAAAAGAATTCCCTTCTGTATCGAATAGAATATAATAATAATGCATCAAATACAAAAATTTTCATTATCTTAAATACTATATTTTCCTCTTTAAAAATAGCTTCGAAATATCTAGAAATTTAATACAAATTTAAAATTTAGAATAAATACATTACCCACGGAATTCGAGAGCAAAACTTTTTACTTAATAAATCCATATAAAAATGTTTTCACTTGGATCCAGGTAAAAAATGATAGCAATAAGTTGAGTATTATAGTATTTTTAAAGTCTAAAATTGATATTGTAAAATAAATACTTTGTGAGATTTAAAATCATTAAAAACCTTACAAAACATTACGAAATGCTTAGAATTAATTTACACTGAGAATCAAAGTTGAAGTGCGATTTTTGTTATAGAAGGGTTTAACTAATCGTTTGGCTTTTTTAACGAAACAAAAAAAAAGCGATAATTAGTTTAATACCTAAATTCCATCGCTTCTACTGAAATACACGTTAGATTTAAAATCCTTAAAAACCTTATAAAACATTACGAAATGTTTAGAATAAATTTACATAGAGAATCAAGGTTGAAGAACGATTTGTGTTATACAAGGATTTAATTAATCGTTTGGCTTTTTTAACGAAACAAAAAATGGCAATAACTAGTTTAATGCTTAAATTCCATTTTTTCAACTGAAATACGTGTTCGATTCTTTTTAAATATTTAGTTTTAAAATTTGTAACGCCAAAAACCTAATTTATAAAGTCGGAATTTAAAACCAATTCTTTTAACACAAAACCTAAATGAAGAATATCCAAATTTTAGAATTTTTCTTACCTTTTCCTGCATGATTTTGTTTAAAAAAAGCCTCAGATCATAGTGTTTGAAATTATGGAGGAGTATTTTCTGTGTTTCACAAATCGCTTAAAGAGAATGCAAACTTATTATATCTCGTGACAGTACAATAAGAATGCCCTGTGATAAGCTCATCATATTGAAAGCAAATAAACCTCTTTTTGCTACTGATATCACTAAGTAGCTCCCATTCAGTAACAGCATGACAAGTATCATGAGTAATAAAAATAAAATTATCAAATCAAAACCAGTATCTCTTTACAAATCCCTTTCATTGTTCAATACTAAAAAAGTCTATTGCGTAAATAAAAATTATGCATCGAACAGATGTATATTTTTTGAAACTATAAATTATTTTTAAAAAATTTTTACATTTACAACAGTTTTTTTATATCCAAGTATTTTCTCCCTCAAAAAGTGTGAAAGAAATAAAAATATTTTTTAATAATGTGTAGCATGGAATTATATGTATGAAGAGAGAGAAATTGAGTATAATTATATTTTTAATTAAAAATATTTAAAATAAAAGAAAGGCTGTAATGGCTTTTAAATACATGAAAATTCTCAGGTAAGTCTTATCGATTGTTGGATTCAAGGCCTCAATTCAATCTCGGGAGTTTTTGTTATTTTTTGGTGGTTACAGTTTTGAGTAACAGTAAATCTTACGGATAATTTTGCCTTTTTTTGCTGTATTAGTTCATCTTCCTAACTCTTGAGTAGATGTAGCTAGAGTCTAAAAAGTCCTTTAGCTTGTTCATATGTGTTTGTAGTTATTTCCTGCTGTTTTGCGTCATGGGAACTACTTCTATCTGTAAGACAGAGTTTGAGTCATTATCTCTTGAGTGCGTCACACTTGGAGTAAATCAAGTTTTGGGGACCCTTTCAATTTTAAAACAGGATATGAAGGATAATTAAAATCTACTTCATTGATTAAATCAAAAAATATTCATTTGCATTGCTAATTTTGCAGTTCTTATCATCAATGCAATGATATCGCTCAGTAATCAATACAGAAAGCAAAATAATCGAAACTGGTGCAATAACATTGGGCCATCAGCGAGGTCAATCCTTTCTAACCCTGGTTTCTTCCACCTTCCAAATTGGTACTTTGAGATAAAACAACTCATCGCCACAAATGAACATCATTATTAAATGGAATACAAATAAAGATTTAGAGAATAGTTATAATATGAACAATATTGCCGCGCTAATATTGCCTGAATTGTAATTGCTTGTTCCTGAATTATCGTCTGAAATTATAGTCATTTAGTTATTATATGGATTTCTCGCGGACGATTTTCTGAAGTTGCATCTCATCTAAAAGATAAGTACTCATTGTTTATTACTTGTTTATTGTCTTGTCCATATGTTGAGTAATCATATTTAATGTCAGATTAATAAAAGGGATTTATAGTAAGCAGTTTTTATTTTCCTTTTGTTGAAAATGTATTATTTATTTATTTTTATTTTAATTAAATATTATAAATTTTAAATTTCAGATGGCAACATTAGTAATAAAATTGTATTATTCTTTTTCATTTACTTTTTATATTTTTGCGAATGGCAACACCGGTGTTCTGTTTGATTGCTTATGTTGAGAATAAAGTTCGTTTTTGATCGGTGATCTTCGAAATTACTTATCTCTATTATTTCAAATTGCTAGCCACCGTTGCTCGAGTTTTAATTAAAACTACATCGATTTAGAAATGTGCAAAAGGTGATTTGGTGTCCTCATAATACTTTTGAATGCTAAGAAAATTATTTAAGATTTTCTTTTGGAAGCTTTAACACCTTTTCAGACCGATTGAATGACTTCTCAATCTTAACTGCGTTCGGATCTCCCGGGAACCTAACAATCAGCGAGATCTCTACATCAACCAATCTGAGGAGGAGGTAACGCGATAACGCTTTCAGAGAGATATGTTTCTCAGCTCATATAAAACATGACTTATGATCTAATTCAAAGTGTATAAATTGATTCTCCCCGAACTAGTACATGAATTCATGTCAAGCGTGATTTTGTACACGAATCAGAGGTCTTATTTTATCAGAAATGTTTGCGTCAGCTTCAACAATACGATATATATTACTAAAAAAATATTCAAACAGAAATGAGTTAAAATTACTTTTACATGTGAAGCTTAAATACCTTATGTACAAGCATTCTAAAATATTATGTGTATAATTTTTGAGAAATAAACCTTAATTGCAAAATTTTCTCTATTTTTTATGTTTATTTAATGCCTTTAAATGCATTAATCATTTAACTCTCTCTAATGAGAAAATGTGACAGAATTTCACGGCAATTTTTCTAAGAAAAATTAATAATTTTAAATAAATTAGAAAAATGAGTGTATAAGTATTAAGATATATTTTATTTCTGTACATAAAAATAAACAAGTAATAGTAAAAAAAAATTGAAGTCAATTCCTATTTGGGAACAAAGAAAAGTTTATTTTTGATACTTTTATTAAATAGTTACAGTTGATCTAAAGTTTAATACATAGAGACAGAATAACACTTTGGGGACAAAAATAGAGAAAGGATTTTCCCTTTGAAATTTCCTTTTTCCTTTTTTATAGGGGGTTTAAATTTTTGTTTGTTTGTTGTTATTTATTCACATTCATTAAATTTAATTATACAAATACAATAGTATAGTGAAAAAGAAATCACATTCCCAGAAATTAGTTCAACACGGGTGGGATTCGAACCTCCTACCATTGGATTAGAAATCCAACGCGCTATCTATTGTGCTACCAGGACACTATTACAGATTTTCCTTTTTATATATGGTGTTGGACTATTATTTTTATTTGAGAGAGATATATATCAATTATTTATTAATTAATGAATTAGTATTTGAAAAAACTGTATTAACATCAAGTGTCATCCTCTACAAATTTTAAAAGAATGTATTTAAACTGGAATGGAGGAATATAAAGTATTTTATTAACAATTGAAAATTTGAACAAGATATATATATATATATATATATATATATATATATATATAGGAAGAGAAAGAACTAATAGTAGAGTAGGAATTGGAAAAAAAAGAACTGTATTGGTAATAAACTTATTAAAAATAAATGACAACACATCACTAAAAAAATTTAAAAGCATTTATCACAGAAAATACAAAAAAAAATATTGATGATGGCAACAACAGAAAAACAAAAATAAATGCAATGTGATTTAAGTAACGATCAATTTTACAAACATTATATAAAAGTAGCAAAATATAAGGAACGGAAATTCCAAATATTTGCATTGTGAATGGCATTCGTTTAAAATCTCAGAATACATCTTCTTTGTATCCATCATTCGCGTAGGCTGAGCCTATGGTCGAAATGCTATTTTTCGGGATTTTTGTTGAAAGCCTGGAATCCTTTTGAGTTTTCCATTCGTTGAAATGGAGAGGATTGGGGGGTCCCCCAATTTTCAGCAGGTTTCAGTGCATTCAAGAATTTCTGGAATAAAATAATAAATTCACATTTTTTTATGAACAAATATTTGAGAACTATAGAAAATGCAGTATATGTTTCATCTCACAATATATGATAAAAATATTTTAAAGAATATTTACTGCACATAACATCACTCACATACAATTCCAAATACTTTTGTTACATACATTGCATTGAAACAAGTAAAAAAATTTCCAAAAGATATATGGGTTAAAAGGTTTTTTTTTTGTCAAAATTTTTGTAAAAAAGTGTTTTTTTGTTTTTTTTGTGTTTTTTTTAAAAAGGGGGGGGTTCACCTTAAAAAAAAAAAATACACGGAAAATTCTAAACCCCCCCCCCTTGCGGACCCTTTTTGGGGGTAAATATAAAGGGGGGGTGGGGAAACCTTTTTCTAAACGGCGGCACCACAGTCAAAAAAGGGGGATCCAACCAGGTTTTAAAATTTAATTTTTTTTTTTCTAGAAAACCCCTTTTAAAAGTTTACACCCGATTTTCTTTGGAAAAAGGGGGTTACAATTTTTTTCTTTTAAAAACTCCCTTTTAACCTTTTTTAAAAAAATAACTATTATTTACACTTAACCACGTGATTATACCATCCCTGTTATTTTTCCCCCCTTGTTTTTTCGCAACAAAAATTGAATTTGGGGTTTTCTGTATATTTTTTCATTTTGTAAACTTTTGCAAAGGTCCATAGCGGTCACTCTCTCTTATGTTTAAAATACATTAACAAATTTGTTTTTCTACTAAGGTTATATAATTCCGGGTTTCTATAAAAAGCATTTTTATGACACACATACACACACAAAACCACGGACAGGTATATAAATATACACACTGATGGAAAATAAAAACCACAGCACCAAGAAAAAATCATTGTTGAATAATGAAACTTTAGCAATGTATTTGTCTTGGTAACATATGCAAATGATTAAAGTATAATGCAGTAGGTTGCAGTGCATTGCATCAACACGCATAGCACAACATTGCATTGCATAACACGGCGGTCTTCTTTTTGAGTGGTACCATGCAGCTACCCAGAACAAATCCTTTTGAAAAAGTATCTTCGCTTGACCAATGCTTCCAAAAATTTCCCATAGTAGATACATTCCAGAAAAATCTATCTGCAATATCGTGGAAAGAAAATTCACCTTTTTGACCTGTTACATGACTGCGGGAAAACCCCTTTTTAGCTGTTGACAATGGCTTCTTTGCCTTAAAGGGATTTTTTACTAATATCAAAAAAACTACCAAATCTCAACGATAAATAATGCCCCCCCGAATTTCCCCGGGGCGTCTTTAAAAAAATAAAACCCATTCGCATGTTCGTAGGGAGGTTTCTCAAACTTAAAACCCCAGGGGGGTAATAACCCTGCCAAGGGGGGGCGAAATATATCGAAAAGTCGGAAACAAACATTAAAGGGGAAAATTTAAATTTACTGAAAAAGCGAAAAAAAACATTCCCCGACATAATAAAAAAAAAACACATTTACACCGATATTTTAAAAATAATTTAAAATGATTAGTACTGCAAAAAAAGTATTTCCTTAAAATTTAAAAATACAAAAAATCAAGAACAAGTTTAATAATTACCAGTAAACCCCATGGACATTTATGAAACATATAAAACCCCAATAATTTTTCTTGATAACTTGACGGCTTATAATTAAAGTTGTATTGTAGATTTTCATCAAAGTTTTTATTATTGAATCTCAATATATTATTATTGTATTGTAAGGGGCCGGGTGAAAATTATGATTCCCAAAATTTGGGTATAGAAAGTTTGAGAAGCACTGCTTAGACCCACTAAAACATACTTACCCCCTAATGCATATTTTTGTGTTTGTTTCGACAATTCTTGTTCTAGTAACTTTCTTCAACCAATTTTCATGCAACATTGCTTAATAACTTTAAGGCTCAGATGTATTAAACGTACTACCACCCCCATTGGATTTTCATCATCAAAATATTTAAAATATGCTTATTTTTTATAAATATTTTTCATTGAATATCTATATTATCTAAACCATGTGCATCACCTGGAACAGAAATATCTTTGGAAATATTCCACACTGATTCATAATTACTTCTAAACGATGCCGTGAATTCTAATTCTCAACAAATCGTGAAGAATTTTTAAACCGTAATTTCCATAAATGGCCATGGTTCTTTGTTTTTCTGACTTAATACCTCTAAGAGTTGTTGCATGAATTTTGTTATGAAAGTGTAATGCATAAAGAATCCTTTTTTTTCCACTCTTAAAATATCTTTCTCTAAAATGTTTTTGTTTGGAGTTCATATGGCTCTTGAAAACGTGACTCCACAATCGGATTACCTTATTTCTAAGCGAGGATGAGTTTTGAGTTTTAAATTGGTTTTTCAACCATGCTTAGAATGCAAATCTCGCGAGTCAAGTTTGAATGAGAATTTAACTCACAAATGTATTAAAACATTAATGTCTTGATTTTTTCGTTTTGAAAAAAAGGAGTTTTAAAAAATATGTTAAGAATTTACGAACTTTAATAAATTTTATTTGCTATACTTACTCATAGATGTCGCTACTTTTTTTGTTTAGTATAGAATTATTTAAATTTTTTATTTTATTTTGATGTTTATTCTTTCTCTCAATATATTTTTTGCTTGTGTTATTACTACAAATTAGATAATTATAGTGATTTAGTATCATATCTATTTCTATTGATATATTATTATTACTAACACAGAAACACTTTTCTATGAAAAAAATTGTTTGATTATAGATTTTTGTTCTTAAACATTCATAAGATGAGGATGTTCCTTAATAATAAAAGTAAAAATATGATGGATATCATGCAAAATTTACAAAGTATTTTTAAGTTTTTTAAATAAATGTTTGTTTAGCTTTATGCATCTTTAAACTTAAAACCATTTATTTTATGTATTTTGTTTAATATTACCTTAATGATCCCACTGTGTGGGTTTCTATAGATTTCAACAATAAACCACAGTGGGATTTGAATGAGAGCCAAAGCAGCCAGTATCCATCCAACATTTGAGGCCCATTGAGAAGCTGAAGGATCAGCTTTAGATTCAGCGTCTATGATACCAAACACAAAAATGACCTGAAAATACACAAACTCAGTAATTATGTGTGCATTGTTCAAGAAAATATTGAAAAAACATACATTTAATGAAGGTACTGTTTAAAAATTAATTTGAAATATCTGAAAAAAAAGAAATATTATGTTTCAATATATATTATTTTACGCAAGAGACGAAAAAAAGAAATTAATATCTTCTGCAATGAGAGGTCCCCATTGAAAATTTAATCTTTCATTAGTTTTATACATTCCATTCAAATGAGGAAAATAAAATCTTTGGTTACGTATTGAGAAATTATTGTCTTAAATTGAAAGCATTCGAAATGAAAAACTTTGATTATGCAAGAAATATCGATCTGTAATACCTCATTTTATTTATATCAGTTGTGATTTTTATTACACCTTAATTAAGCTTATATTTTTAATACTAAGTTCTGCCAACCATCTGGTATAGTAAGTAGTGATGCTGATAGCTGTGCCGTAGGGCATGGGTTCCAATCCCAGAGATGGCATAGATGTTTGTAAATGTATAGCGTCTGTGCGGCATGGGGCACTGTAAATAGCAGTTGAGCCGCAGTTTTGTGAGGTTGGTGGAAGGGGAAGAGAGGTGGGAGGCACCAGACCATCTCCATGGAGTTTTCCCTCAAAATTGGGATAGAACCAAGCTAAATAGTACTGTCGCCTGTATGGTGCTCAAAGCTACGGCTAACGACAAGTGTACATCTAGCCCTTTACTGCGATTAGTTTTGTGAACCTCGATCTAACACTTTCAGACAGGTGGCATCTCTAACAACAATATGAAGAAGTTAAATTCGTTAAAAAAAAATTAACTATTCTTATTTTCTAATAAATCTATCCATTAAATCTATCCAATAAATCTATTTTAGTTTTAGTTTCATGAAGTTTAAGGAATTATATAATTAACAGTATACTTTATCTTCCGAAAATATTTTATTTTAAGATTTAGAAATTAATATATTTCATTGAATCTGATCTGATACATTAATTGCCAGTCGAAAATAGAAGATCGTCATATTAAAGTTAGTAGTCTTAAGAAAATAAAATAGCACGTAAAAAGTAAACTAACACGCGAAAAGCAACTGTAAATCATAAGTAAAATTGGATTATCAAAGAATTAAAAACAGAATCGGATTATCAAAGTTCCATTAAAAGCATTTTTAAGCAAATTTTCAAAAGGTAGGTCCTTTAATATTTTTTTTATAATATATGGACTTTTAAGGTATCCGACTACGTTCGGAACCGTGATTTTAAAAAAGCGCATAAATGGATATAATTTTCATGATATTTAGTGTCACTTAGATTAGAATTCATGTATAATGTTATTTTAAGGATATTATGACAAAAAATTATTTAAAACAATATTTTGGCAAAAAATTAACTTAGAATAACCTTTTTTTTTAAAAAAGTTCTCCTTTTATGAAAAATGCCTCTATAATAATAATATTTTGTGTGTGTGTGTGCTTATACAAAGTAAAGACTTCTCCAGAGAGTCTAAACTAGGATTTTTAAAAAATTCACATTATTTTAGGAGTTACCGCCAATTGAAATAATAATCGGCTTTTTTATCTTAAAATTTTTCCCATCTGTTGTAGTAAAATATGGATAAATCCACTTCTAAGTTATATATTTCAAAAATTCTAGTTCAGCCTCTTAGGGGTCGGGGTAAAAAGCAAAATATTATAATAAAAGATTTTTCAAAAAAGGAAATATTTGAAAATGGGTCATTCTAGTTTTTTTTTGTCAAAAATGTACTTAAATAATTTTTATCGAAAAAAATATTCTTAAAAAATTTTATATATTTTTCTAATCAAAGGCACTAAATATCAAAATATTATCCATTTATACTTTTTTTGAAAAAATCAGGTTTCGGAAGTCGGAACCCAAAATTTATTCTATCTTTCAAATATAAAACTTTTTTAGGAATTCCTAAATTCCTGATTTAATATTTAAAGTATTCTTTTCTTTTCTTCTTTTTTTAATTACTATAAAATCCAGCTTAGAACGTGCGGAGTCGTATATATAATGAATAATGCCACATACATAACTAGCACATACACTTTCAAGCTGTATTTTTAAATTTTTAGGTATATTCACCGTGTAACGCACATTCCCCTTTTTACGAAGAAATTTGAAATGTATGTAGGCAAAGCTTTAAAGTTTTGAAGCAGTTTATTCGAGGCTTTTGAAAAAAATATTATACTTTTAGAATTACAATTCTTAAAGTTCACATACACACACATAAAAGGTATATAAACTTCTTTAAAATAAACATTACTTTAATATATATAGAAGTCTAATTTTTTATGCTCACTCTTTTTTTATATATATTTAAAGCTATCATTTTATAACCTTAAAATAATCCCCCAAATTTTTTCTTATTTTTTGTATTAAAGGTGCGTGTTATATGCCAGATTTTACGGTATCTAACTTTTAATATGTTGTTTTGTATAGTATTATTCAATATATATGCATTTAGAATTTCAATAGTAATCATTTGTGTGACTCTTTATTAAATAACCATCAATGGAAGATAATTAAGTAAAAAATTCGTTACAAAACAAACAACTCAATCTTAAGAATTTTCAGATGGATATCTTGAAATTTTTAAAAATTTTGAATTGTAGAATTCAGAACCAATCAGTTTTCTAAATATCGGGGGGAACCTAAAATACAATTTCTGACAATAAAGTTCAATGAATAGTCCTGTAACATTAACGTAGATGAAATATTAATGAAAATTACCTTACTGTCCTTCTAAATAGTCACATCCAATAACTATGCACTGCTCAGATCTGCTATACATGTCCTGAAAACTTTGCAAGAAGTCTTCGTTTGGGATGTTCAAAAGCCTAGTCACTTTCGTTGGATGTTAGAATATTGTCAATATCGATAACACGTTTTTCTCATCCTTAAATCCTGGCTAGCGATTTGTCACAAGGATTCAAGGTTAATTTACAGTTCATTAGCCATCATGCGCACAGTTAATTGACGATCTTTGTTGATTAGTTTCCTCATTTTTTCAATGTTTTCGTCACTGACGGGGGTTGCCAGTCTTCCGCAACGGGGTTTGTCAGAAACACTTGTCATGCTTTTCGAAAACGGACGAACCACTCGTACACACACTTCATGGACAGTGCTTGATCTTCATAAACACGTACTAGCATCGCATAAGTATATTTTGGTGTCTTGCTAAGCTTAAAACAAAACTTTAAATTGATCTATGTTCGTTCATTTTCCTGTTCTCAGTTAAGAGTCAATGTACTAAACAATCACTTTGTAAAACAAGTTTTACACGGAACACAAATGAGTCTCAACTGAACGACGGTGGGGCTAGATGTTCATATGCCGCTACGCATGTGCAGCGTTTGGTTTCACCAGTGTTGCCAGATCGGCCGTTCTGACTTCCTTTACCGAACTTTATTGTCAGAGGTTATATAATGAAAAACTGAAATAAGCTTATTTTACTCTCTGTATTAAAAAATTAAAAATGTGTCTTTTATAACGGCATACAAAATATTAACTTTACTTACCATAAGAGCTACGGGCGCAGTAAAAGACCAAGTGAATTTCCAAAATATTCCTGGACTTTTATTCAGCATAAATTCGACGTCTTTGCAAAAATTCCTTAAACCTGTAATTAGAAATGAATAGAAATTAAAATCAGTTTTGAATCTTTAAAGCATTTGTTTGACCATTTTTGGTCAGACTTTATGCTTACGCTATCGCGCTTCTAAGAGAATTCCTATATAAATCTTTTAATCTTATTACCTTTAAAGCTTTTACGAGTTTAAAACTTATATAAAGATTTAAATAAAAATTAATTTTTTGGAAAGAATTTAAAAATTATTAATTGTTTCTTATACAATAAAAATAGCAAATTAAATTTTTACTTTTAACTTCATTTCAGAAACAATAGGTAATTCTACGGTAAAAAGTGTTTCCTTGTTAAATAGTAGTCTCTAAATACTGAATAAAGATTACATAATAAAAACGTTCACTAATTGCTTAAATATTGTCTTTTTTTTATTTCTAATGGGCTGTGGATTGGTGTTTTACCATTGCAGACCTAGTAAATTCCCCGGAAGCTGGTATTTCTTTTTAGTGTGGCACAATATAGGCGGATACCAATCGCCTCAGTTAATTTTGAAGTCCAGTTTCCTTCCTAGAGGAAGGCATCTGAGATCTGGCGAAGCAAACTTGTACTAGGATTTAATTTTGCCGAGAGAACCCAAGCCAAACAGACTCTAGAGATCATTTACAGGCCACACAATAATACATAGCCACTGTCGATTTTCTGCATCACAAAAATCCCTCGATTTGGACCGGGGTTGAACCTGCAACCTTAGACGCAGAAGGCCAGCAACAAACCAACCACGCCATCTAGCTGGCTGCTTAAATATTGTTGTTTCATATATTTAATCCTGAGTTTTCAATGACCAATACCAAATTCTCTATACGAACAACTTAATTATCAAACTATTCAACCACAAATTCTTTCTTAAGACTTAAATCTTGGTAAAGCTTACATTGAGTTTCATATAATTTCATCTCATTAAGGAAAATATGACAGAAGCAATGAGTTACAGGATATTTATTAATAACTGACTATCAAAGACTTCCAGACTGACTTATTAAATCAAGTGCACTAGATAAGATTATATCCTGAAGATTCTGAAAGGGTAAAAAACACCAAAGGGTATGAAATAATAGAACGAGAATTACGTTTAATTCTAAAAATAAACAAACCAAAAATTAAGTTTTATCCACTCAATTCAGTAATAGTTTCAGAGACACTTCAAACGAAATCCCAATATAGTCCAAAGTAATAGATGACATTACCTAAATTTTCGCTTTCCCTTTTCAAGATGGATCGTAAATATAGCTAGAAACCGATAAGTTAGATTTAATAATGTGTTTCTTCATTTTATCTTTTATCCCTTAAGATTATTTATTTCATTATATGTCAGTTAAGGGCACCCTCAGTAGTGCAATGCTATGTTCTATTATTTTGAATCTCAATGACTCAGTTTATAAAGCGTGGAATTTTGATGGAAACAGCCTTTCTTAATCAGTACAAATAAATAGTACAGATGGTAAGAGTACTTTCACCAGTACGGACTTTCAAATGGAATTAGTTGGTTAAGAGATGAAGGAGCTACTGTTTAAATTTCGACAGATGTTGAAAAGAATTCTGTGGGGAAGGATATTAATGCCATCACATCTCTATTAGCTCAGTCGTTGAGGGAATTGGTGTAATATCACTTCAGACGCATTGGATAGGTTATACCGCACACATAAAGACATTGAGCTAAGAATAAATTACATCTTTTGATAGTGACAAGAAAGGGACTCAGCGAGATAAAAACATAAAGATAAACTTAAAAGAGAATCAAAAACTGAAATCTATTGGTGTATATATTAGATATTAAAAATGAGATTTAAAAGCTATAATAATCATTAAAATGATTCATTATACAGGGGTATCAAAAATGAATGACCCGATAAAAACATTTAATAATTCCCAGATGAATAAACAGAAAATGATCATTAATATTTCATAGTAAAGATAAAATATGAAATTTTGAGTCTGTAACAATGTTTTTGTGAAACAGTTGGCAGCAACGTTGCAATTGTGAACAAAAGCGGAAATGGCGTAGCAGCGGGGAAGGCATTTTTTGTGCTCTCGTTTGCAAAAAGTCTGTCAGTGATCACGGTTCAGGTATTCGAGAAGTACTATTAGAAATAGCACCGACATCTAAGAGTATAAGATGGTATAAACAGTTCCAAGAAACTGGATGCCTGTGTAAAGGCAAAAGTTCAGGGCGACCAGGATTGCAATGATATTATACGGGTGATTAGAAGAAGTCACATTGAACATTTGTGAAAACAAATTTTACTTTACGTCAAGAAAAGTTACGAACGAAAAAAAGTTCATATTTTATTTTTGCAATGGCATTTTAACTATCATTTCTGTCTATTTATCTGGGAATTATTAAATTTTGTAATCGGGTCATTCATTTCTGATAACCCTATATATTCAAGTCAGACTTAATGCAACGTTTGGATCTCATTTATATTGATAAGCTGAACGCATGACCTTCCCTCACAGCTACTCCAAGAAAGGTGGCTTGCTTAGGAGTTTAATGATTAGAATATACGTGAAAACTGAGCTGTAATTTTTGCTATATGTTGATTAACCATTTTTTTCAGATTTAAATTTATAAATAAAAAGCAGTATTTTTCTGTTCATATATATTCAGATATCATCAGGTAATACTTTAGATATTGTAGTTACATTTATTAATTAACGAATGTTACCTATTGAAGAACATTTTGACGATCAGTGCAAGAAACTAGCTATATGATTATAATCTGTAGTGTATATGAAAGAGGTTTTAATAGAAATATATGTGTTATAAATGTATTACATCACACATACATACACACATTAATATACAAACACACACACATTAATATACAAACACACACACAGATATATATATATGTATGTAAGTTTCAAGTCAAAATCAGGCATTTTTAAAAACGGTTTTTATTCCGCGAATAATCTACATGGTATGTCTCTGAGAGAAAACTACGCCAAAGAGAGTTCTAAGTGGATTTACCACTCATGCCCAGATGTGTTGAGCATCTCTTAGCTTATGAGTTATACTTGAAAGTTAATGCTGACATATGGATTTTAAAAATAATGATCGGGGATTAGAAGTAGTCTATTTGGCCAATCTGTTCGGGGAAAGAATTGGGTTTTTCTTAATACTTGAAGATGTAAGGAAAATAAAAGTTAAGTTTTTATATAGGAAATTTAATTTTAAATCAATTAATTATATATATATATATATATATATATATTATATTATATATATATATATATATATATATATATATATATATATATATATATATATATATATATATATATATATATATATATATATATATATATATATGTGTTGTGTTTGTTGTGTGTGTGTGTGTGTATATTATAATGATTTCCACAGCTTTTGGGATAAATATTTATTTCAGTATGAAAACCATCAAAAAATAAAATGGTATATTCTTTTTACAATTCCATTGCAAAGGGTCCGAAATGTTCGAGTCTCTTTCACATAAAAAAAAGGGTGTAACTTCGCCCGCTAGAGAAAAGTCCTATTCAAATCGTGGTAAAGGGTTCACTCTCGGTAATTCCACACCGAGTCTGAGTGAGTTCCTGGCTCCAACTTCGCCGTACTCTTTCGCACTCTCTCCCGTTCCCCGATCTCCCAGCCAGAACCACTGTTCTTCGCGGGATCGCTATATCTTTTTTCTATCGCTCAAGGGACGTCCAAACGGCTCCCTTTAAAATCCAGTCTCTAGTCCGGACTCTCTCGCCCTTCTTATATCCTCTCTATTTCTCCTAGCCATCCTTCTCTGATCTCCTTCTCGGACTCAACCCCTCTTGTTCTTTTGCCGTTTTCCGATCTCGGCTCCCTTGATCTCTTACCCTTCTGCCGCGCCAAATAGGTCTCGTTTCCTGTTCACTCATCCAAGAGGTGCCTCTTTTTGACAGTCTGGTCAGCCGGGGGATTGATTGAATATTAACGTCGCACTGTTCAGCTACACGAGGGCTTTTGGCGACGGACCACGTAATTTTGAACCATGGTCAAGTGACGTGGACAACACCTGAGCTGGCACCCCCTCTCCTAACTACCACACCACACCAGCGGGAAGACGTTTCAGCTCTCGACAGATTTAACGTGCATCGCTGCCCTACACGGCGGTTCTTTAGTGGTACTGGGCTCGAATTCGTGACAAGGCAAGCCACGGTCTGATACCTATACCACTCGGCTACCCCGGCCACAGGTCAGCCGGGGTAAAAAGGTTCCGAAACTTGACCACCCAGTTACGAAATTCCTTCCCAGCAATTAGGGAAATGCCTGTAATTTTCACAACGTCTGTCGGCAAGGGGCAAGGGATCTGTTAGAAAATAGGGGGAAGAGTTTGGCTTCGTCACAACATATATATATATATATATATATATATATATATATATATATATATATATATATATATATATATATAAGTATAATAGTATTGATTAAAATATTTTGCATTAAATAAATTTTCATCTCATTTATTTTGTTTAAAAACATGGACATTTCATCCCATTGTGTGGTTTCTTAAAGCTTTTCATTTAGTTGATTTATTATTATTTAGACGAAGGTTAATTTTTTTTCTTTCTTTATATGCGAAAGTTATACAGATCAATACCATGCTGAAACAGCTCACTTTTTAATACTAAGCATATTAAAAAAGCAAGTCTGTTTAAATTAATTATTCTGCATGATCATAAGCACTCTTAGAAATTAAAATTCGTGATCAACGAAGCACATCCAGTATGGCAGATAACTCAAAGATTTATTGTTAGCAACACACACTGAGTAAATTGTTTGTAAATAAGATTTCTCTCTCTCTCTCTCTTTTTTGAAATCCATTCTGGAAAGGCAAATGCGCTTATTCTAAACAAAGGTTATTATGTAAATATAAATGCAAAATCTATCTATACAAGGAATAAGATTTAATATACATTATTTTCCCCTCTTATCGATCAAGAGAAATAAGAAAAATTGTAGCGAGGGCAGGTAAATTAAATCAATAATCATTGCTGAAGTCCCCATGGATTCTCTTATTTCAGGGATTAATAAATAAGGAAATATATAATAGTGAATGTGAAGAGGAAAGAAATATGAGCGGAAAGTGAGATGAATGAGATGGAATGTCTCAAAAGGACTAATTTGGTGAAACTTAGTAGCTTTAGCTTAGATTGTTTTGTGTTTATTGAAGATATATAAATATACAAGCCTTTAGCCGTCCTCTTCACTTGGTATTTCTTCATAATGTGTGTCTACATATATATATATTTTATCAATATCTTAGCAGTAAGCTTTCTATTGTATTCAAGTGGCCGTGGTAGCCTAGTGGTCGAGGTAACGGTAATGAGTTCGAACCTAGTGCCACTGAAGACACGCCATGTAGGAGAGACGATGCACGCTATCGAGAGCTCAAACATCCTTCCGTTGGGGTAGTGTGGTAGTTAGGAGAGGGGTGCCAGCTCAGATATCGTCTTTGTCACTTAACCATGGTTCAAAATGACGAGGTCCATCGCAAAAGCCCTCGTGTAGCTGAACATTGCGACGTTAATATTCATTAACTACTTGATTGTATTCAACAACATTTTTACAATTTTTCCCTCTTGATTTAACAATAGCAAGATTTGAAATTAAAAACAATATATTTATGTTTTATGGTCCTTAATTCCGCCTCTTGGAGTGGACTTCCATCAAACCTGTTTTAGTCGGACTAGCCAATAAAAGAAATACGCTTGCCGAATTTCAAGTTTGGGGATGTGATAGCTAAATACGGAATTTTATCCATAACGCCTTTGAAACCTTCCCTGGGGTTCAATTTCCACAAAACATGATCACAGCAGATTTCTACTCAACAACAACAACAAAAAAGCGCTTGCTAAACTTCAAGTCTGTACGTTTAATCATTCAAAAACGGAGGGGGTCATAAAATCCCCAGATATCCACTCTTGGGACGTAATTTTTATAAAACCCATTCTTTAACGTTGCCAACTCAAAGATGTCACCCAATGCTTTAATTGTCTTCTAAAAATATACGTGAATGTTTTTTTTTCCCTTTTAAGCACATACCCACACATTCTCTTCCATAAGCAAGGCGGTTTTAGATCAAACATCTTAAAAATAAATATTCGGAATTTAGTGGTGGTGGTGGTGGTAGGGTTGTTGCGGAAATATACTTACGATTCCTTTGAAACATCAGCAAACAATTCTGCAAATTCTGTAACGATCCTATCAACGGTGTGAATTTGCATAAGACCCAAGAACAACTATACAAGCATTCAAATATATAAATAAGTTATATATAAATTTTATAGAAAAGAAAAATAATTTTTAATATTTATGGTACTACGTGATTGGAGTGTGTTCTAGTGTTTATAAATATCTCCATATCTCCAGGAGATATTACATTTCAGCACTTAATGTACAAATATTTCACATTTAATATATAAGTGAAAAGTGCCTTATTATTTGCAAATTTTTTCGTAGAATTTGGTAACAAAAGACCACTTGAGTTAATATTAACCCACCATAAAATTTTAAAAGAGCCCATTAATTATAAATAAATTAAATAAGATGTTGTTTTAATACATAACTAAAGTAATATTGCATTTATATTAAATATATATTATTCACCAGATATTTCAATTTAAACTCATTTTAGAAGTTATCTAGTAAAAAAGATTATTTTGATGTTGAGAAACTACATTATCCCTTCTTTATCTCTCCTCATGACCGCTTGTGACAATTATGGTCCACATATCTAAAATATGATTAAAAATATATTATAAATTTCGCACACCACGCTTAAATACATTTTTATTGAATTTGTAGGTAAGAGATTTCATTAAGAAGAGTTTAGTTTCGAAATGTGTCACTAGGCTGAAACATGTGATTTCAACTGAAGTAGAACACATATTTTTGTCATCTATTTCAACTCAAAATAAGATAAATATTTTCCTCGTTTTATGAAAGAGATAATTTTAAAAAGTAAGTCACGTGTGTACCTACGCAACTGCTTCATATACTTTGAACATAAATGTTTCAACTTTAATAATTTTTCAATCAAGCAATTCGCGTTCAATATGAGTCATGTTTCAAATAGTAAACATTTGCAAGCTTAGTTTATGAACACTCTGTATCATAAAATATAGTACAGGATTATCAGGAATGAATGACCCGATTACAAAATTTAATAATTCCCAGTTGAGTAAACAGAAAATGATAATTAATATGTCATTGTAAAGATACGATATGAAATTTTGAGTTAGTAACATTGTTTCTGTCCAGTAGGTAGAAACAATGTTGTAATCAAGATGTTTTTGAAATTGTGAACAGAAGTGGAAATGGCGTCGCAGCGGGAGAAGGAGTTTAGTGTGCTCTCGTTTGCAAAAAGTATGTCAGTAATCTCGGTTCAGCGCGAATTTCGGAGAAAGTACCATAGAAATGCATCAACATCTAAGAGTGTAAGAAAATGGCATAAACATTTACAGGAAACTGAATGCCTGTGTTAAGGCAAAAGTCCAGGGTGACCAGATTGTTCACCAGAGAATGTTGAAAGAATGCGAGAGACTTTTATAGACAGTCCAAAGAAATCGACGGCTCATAATAGTCGTGAACTTGTGTTACCTTAGTCTACCGTAGGGACTGATTGAGGGAAAAATTGAATTTTAAATCGTGCAAATTGAAAACCGTGCAAGCATTGAACCATAGTGACGAGTTGCAACGTCTAAATTACTGTCTTTTTATGGATGAAGCTATGCAAAACGATCATTCAATTCCTACACTATTAGCTCACACTCTCTATATATTTATTTATTTATCTTGGTGGAATTTTCAATAGTTAATAAAATACATTTTAAAGCGCTCCATTGAGCTGAAATTTTATATACATGATTATTTTGGATGACAGTACAATAATTTAATTATAATTAAAAAAATTAATTGATTAAAACTATTTTTAAGGAATTACAAATACAGCCACGTTGGCGACTTAGCGACCCTTTTGGCGACTTGTGTCAAAACTTGAAAAGGTTTTTTTCTCACGTTTTAAAACATTCAGTTGAACTGAAATTTTATAGACACGATTGTTTTGGATGACAATACGATACTTTAATGATAATGAATAAAAATTAATGACCACTTAATGTTGTGATTCTGTTATATGTATATACATAGTTATATTAATTGTAACGATTTAATAAAAAGTAGCTAAAATTAAATTTTTCTTTGTTGATCTAAGTAGGAATTGACAAAAAGAAATTTGTATTACTTGTTTTTTCAATCAACTCATATTTACTTCAAGTCAAGAAACGTTACATACGAAAAAATTTATATTATATCTTTGCAATGACATCCTAATTATCTCTTTTTCTGTTTATTCATCTAAAATTATTCAATTTTGTAATCGGGCCATTCATTCCTGATAACCCTGCACTTTGAAAACAGTTGTAACGATCGAACATGTAGGCAAAAATGGAAAATATTTTAGCGAAGATTTGATGGTCCTTTAATATAAATTACTTGTATTAAATTCTATAAACTATACCCCCTCACAAATATTAATGAAAATTTATAAAACTCTGTACCATAAATCCATGCAACTCCAATAACTTCCAAGACAGCATAAAAGAATACAGCAATGCCCACTCCGTAGTTATTAAGTAGTACCAATATCTGTTGGCCATACTGGAAAAAAAAAAGTCCTGCTATTAGTGAAATTCCAAACATTCCTTTTAATAAATAGAAAATCAATGAATGAGTTTAAATTTTCTCTTTCTGTGAATTAAAATAATTGCAAGTAAAAGGGTTTAAAGAACGATAAAGTAAATCAATAATTTTAGCTATTTTTCAACAACATTGGAAGCTGCAGTAATTAGTGAAAAGTCATGCTATCGAATAAGTAATTAACTCTAATAATAATAGATTAAATTGAATAATTTCATCTGCGTAGGTTTAATCCCAATTTGTTAGTTTTTATCCAACAATATTGGAAGGTTTTTAAAGTTAAATGAAGTTACTGAAGAATTGAAACATTATGGTTTCTTGTGAAATTACTTTTTAATCATGTTATACGAAAGTTTTATGTTATGATAATTCACAAAATAATCCAGAATCTACCAAGTAGTTCGTGTGAAATAGAATAAGGCTCTATCTTTCTCGTTAAATCCACCATATTTTAAGTCATTGAGTTGTGTAAAAATTATGTAAAAATATATAAATTGAAATTAGAGTACTGATTATTCCCTATACACTTGTAACTGATCTATTCACGTACCTTCCGCTAATCCTCTTGGTTGGATTATCATTCGCGTTTATTCACAACCAACCCTTCTGAAGAAGAAACGATATTCAAAATCACCGTCAGATAAGATTGCTACTGATCAGGTATCTCTACAAATTACTGAATATTTTACATATTAAATAGACGAAGATTTAAAGTGATGAATGGTCATTTTGAACTTAGTAGTAGATTGATGTTGAACCGTGATTTTGCAAAGCGTATAAATGGATAATATTTATATTTAGGAGTCACTTAGATTGTAGAAAAACAAGTATAAAACGGTTTTAAGAATGGTATTGAATAAAAATTATTTAAGTATGGTTATTTGACAAAATGAACATAGAATTTAATTCATTTTCCAGTTGTTTTTGTGAAAAATGTTTATAACAATATTTGCCTGCATAAGGCTCAGACCGCTGCAGAGAGGTTCCACTGTGAATTTTTGAAATATATAACATAGAAGTGTAGTTTCACCATGTTTTACAACAACAGAGGGAGAAATGAAGAAAAAAATGCCGATAATTATTTCAAATGGTAGTAACTCTGAAAATAATGTGAATTTTTTAGTAAATCTTAGTTGAGCCTCAAGTACAGAGGTCTGAGTTTCATACAAGCAAAATATTATTATATAATAGAAGATTAATAAAAAGGAGAACATTTTGAAAAAGCAAGTTATTCTAAGTTAATTTTTGCCGAAATATTATATATTTAAATAATTTTTTTTCCCAAAATGTCCTTCAAACAATTTTATACATGCATTCTAATCCAAGTGACACTAAATATCATGAAAATGATCCATTTATGAGCCTTTTTAAAATCACGGTTCCGAACGTAGTCGGATACCTTAAACTAACGTTATACTAATTGGGATAATTGAATTGATCCTAAATTAAAGTGGTCGATATTCATAGTTTTCGTTTAATTCGTGCATCTCCTTATTGTTCCGCTTGTATTGTTGATATTGAGACATTCTCTTCTTGAATTTAAGTGAGAATCAGTGTTGTTAATTTGTTTGGTTAATAAATAAGTTGATTTTGAATATGTCTGGTATTCCTTCCCTTCCTCCCACACATCTAGGCAGGCAAGAGAGAAGGGGTAATCCCTCACAAGCTGTGTGGCAACGCACTTTGTCTCGCGTGAAACCACGAGAAATGTTTTTCCATTCGTCAGTTGTCAATAAAGCTACTATTTGTGTTCTACGTTTTCTCTTGCTCATTATTTACGCGTGGTGTTTCTTCTTCAAACTTTATACTTGAACTAATTGAATTTTCTATGAAATAAATAAACAAACAGGACAGTCAAAAGCACTCTCGATCCGATGAAAATTAAGGTAAGCTTGTCTATTTTATTATTTGAAGTTAAGCTTAAGACATAATTATTAAGAAATATTACTTCAGCTGTTGAAGTTCTCAGTTACTGTGATCGAGCGATTGCTTGCGGATAACCTTTATCATTACATGTTCGTATTTTAAGACACTAATAGTTGTGACTGAGCGCTGTAAAAGGTGTGAGGACCTTCAGGGATTTATTTTGTAAATTTTGCTATTACTATATCCTGTACTTTACGGATTGTGTATCTACAATAAATTTCATCTCTCTATAGGAATTGTTTTGTTCTTTGTTAATGATATCATAAAATCCTCAGACACAGATCTACGTAACATGATCAATGAAAACGAGGACTTTTTTCCTAGTTAATATAAGAAATTATTCTCATGCTGTAATCAATTTGAAGGAATGCAAATATTCTGTCATTATAATCATCAATGCGAATGCTTTTTTTTAATACTTCACTAAACTTATTGATTACTGAAGAGATTTGCTCTCGCCTGTTTAGATTGCAGGAGTTAGATAAAGTCTGCTTCTTCCAATGGTTACCTGCACATGTTGACATTACAGGCAATGAAAATGCGGATAAACTGACGAAAGGAGCTAGAAGTTTTCGTAATGATAACTGTGTCAACGTTACTTTATTAGACGCAAATGCTGTCCCAAATTTTAAATTGAGAGAGAAATCAATTCCAGTGAAGCATCAAATATCTGTAATATAAGTAAAGACCGCCTTATAACAAAGACCATTGCTAGGTTAAGAATAGGTCATCAGAGAGGAATGAAGTTTGATAAGGAAGGTAGAAGATCTTATAGGAATTGTAATAACTGTTTAGATACAAAGCTAACACCTGCTCATATTTTTGACTGTCCAGCTACTCTTGCTACTCTACAAGAAATAGGGGTCCTTTTTTTATCAATAAACCTCTATGTGGACAATATTGAACAGATTGCCAGAGCAGTCATCTGGACCCATGGTACTGTCTTATTTGGCCCCATCGTGGATACAACATCCTCCTCATCTAAACCTATTAAAGTCTTAATAGCATAACAACCCATTTTCTTCAAACATTTCATTAAGATTTAGTAGAATATTAAATCGGTACTACTTACATTAGTTGTCAATGGTAGTCCAAGAGCAAAAAATAACAAGCAGGCAGTTAATGATAAGAGCCATATCCTTTGCCTAAGCCTCGGAAATCTGTCTTTTAAGACGGTCAATAATGTCTCCATTTGTGACATCTAAAAATAAAAAGAATAGTTATAAAAATTATTGGTAATATGTCTGCCTTCTTTAAGCATTTAAATTTTACGCTTTTCAAAATAAGTGTAAAAATGCACTATAGCTCTTCAAATCTCTTTTGGAAATCTGTTGCTAGTAGCAATAATAGGCGAAATCAAATATGCTAAAGAAATGCTGTTATTGATTTGTTCTATATTGGAAATGTCGGTGTGTGAAGAAATTATGTTTTTTGAGTCAGAGATTTTGTTTCACTTTACACTATTGAAACGTAGAAAATTCTTTGGCGTAAAATTGAGAGTAATTAAGAAATCTAATAAAATAATTTTAACGGAACAATTTAAGACATTTCTTCTCTTGACAGGATTTTGAGGCTACAGTAACTGATTGAGCATGGTCACACTGTTTACGTCGGTTCGAGTCTTGATGCATTACAGACAGATCATGTATTAGAGCTGATGCTAGTTAAGGCTCGTCTTTACGTCGGCATGATGTAAAAATTTGGAGAGGAAGAGTGTCAGCTCTTTACGTGATGGGGAAGCTTTGGGAATTTCCGAGAGAAAGATCCTAAGCTGCGTTCTTGGAGGGATCCAAGTGAATGGATCACATGGAGAAGAAGATATAACTTAGAACTCTATAAAATTTACAAACAAACTAATATTGTAAAACTTATCAAGTTACAGAGACTTACATGGGCTGGTCATCTGATTAGAATGAATGAATATTGTTGCTGCAAGAAAATCTTTCTGGCAAAGCCTATGGGAAATAGACTTCGGGGCAGACCCCGTTAAGATGGATTGACTGTGTCGAAAAAGACCTAAACATTTTAAAGATCAAAACCGGAAAACAGTTGCCAAAAGTAAGGATGCCTGGAGAAGGCCAGAGCCCACCCAGGGCTGTCGAGCCATTGAAGAAGAAGGGTGTTAGCTCAAATGTCCTCCTCATCACGACCGTCGTTCAAAATTACGAAGCTGGTCTCCAACATTTTCACTCAATAAAGGCTAAGTGCGGGGTGGTTGTTTGACGGCAGGGGGAGTGTGACCATTTGAAGCTCTAAGCCATTTTGGGTATGATCGGCTCCATGGGCAAACCACAAAAAGTCCTTGTGTTGTTTCTTAGGAAAGACGTTAAGAAACATAATTAATTATTAACAGGATTTTACAATTCCTATTTCTCCAATTCCTTGTTGATTTATAAAGTGATTTCTTTTTCAGCTTAATGTTGCTTAAGTTCATTCAAAGATAATTATAAGTACATTGAAGAGTAATATATTTCTCTTTATAACTTTAATATTTTTTATAAAAACTGTTTAGTGTAATATACTTTATAAACAAAAAATCATGTAAAAGGAAGCGCTCAGAAAGTAATGCGGAACACCTTTAAACATATAATGATCAATGAAGAGTAAGAAGTCTAGTTTGACTGGTTTTAGACAAAAAGAAAGATTTATTTGAACTACTTACCGAGCTTCCAACTCCAAGAACAAAAAGCATAAAAAAGAACAAAACTGCCCAAAGCTGGGGAACATATGAAATGGCAGCTAATGCTTCAGGATAAACGATGAAGGCTAATCCTAAACCTACAAGTAAAAACAAACATAATTTAACTCAAATAATTTGAAAAAATTTTGTTAATCCTATTTACTTGCATCGTAAATCAAAAATCCAATCACATTTGAGTAAGTTGCCTTTACACTCTACGTTAAAATTGATGCCAGTTTAAGAAACGAATGTTTAACTATCGCACTGTTGCTGTTGTTACTAATGCCACCTGATAGGCATGTGCCAGATCGAGGCCCATGAAATTCATCATGGCAAAGGGCTAGATTGTACGCTTGTCGTCTGCCATAGCCTTGAGAACCAAATTCACTGTTGTAAAGTATTAAACTGATTATTTTAAATAATAAAATGCACGGATCACAAGATAAAAGTTTCAATTTGATAAATACTTTTTCACTGTAAAAACATTCTTATCTGAAGTTATAGGATTCTAAATTAAATTAATAATTTAACAAGCTAGAAATGATGGAGGAATCAATTATCATTAAGGCAATCGTTCTATCATAATTCTTTGACTGAAAAAGAAATTTCAAGAACAACTACTTTTCCAATTTAAATAGTTAATTTTTTATAGATAAATGAAGCTTCTCATGTATTTTGAGCACGCGCTATTGTGGCAATCATTTTAGGGTTCTATTATAAGATATCTCTTCTAGAAATTTCGAAGGATTTTTAAATTATAATTTTAATCATTGGAATTTTAAAAATTTTACTATATTGTTAACAAAAGAAAAAATAAATGTTTATAAATTTAAATACCTTCGTGGTCTACAACCTCATGTATATTCTTTGAATATTTGTAAGACAGCGATCCCAAAACGGCAAAGCTCACACATCCTGCTAATAAATTTACAACAGTATCCAGGACACTGATAATTATGGCATCCCTATTGCAAGAGAATACTATGTATTATAAAGTCAAATTCTACATGATTAAATAGAGATATTCAAATTAACACCGTGTATAATACAGAGTTTCAAGGCTTAAAGTATCCAAAAATAATGGCTTATTATTACGGAACTACCCATCAGAATAGGATAAATTGTTAATCAATATATTGAAAAACACTCCGAAATTTTTTGGGTCTTGTCCTATCGGCCGCACATGCTTGCATTATTCAGCAATCTCAGACGATAAACTTTTTACACTATTTTCATTAGTAAAGATGTGGATGCCTTGAGTAAAAAATGCAGTACGTACTTTGATTAACTGAATTTAAATTCGTCACGCGTGTACAGCGGCGTGTTCGAACAGAATGGAATGTCGTTACTGGCTTGCCTAATAGACTTATCAGGACTCCTACAAATGAATCACGCGTACGATCAACAGTGTCTTCTATCACGAAAACTTAAGGATACTTTCCAGTTTGAGATACCAAAGTTTCCGTCTCTTTTAAAGTTCTTTCCCATTGGTGGATAGATTTTGATGTCGGAGGATCGACATTCCATTCTGTTCCGAAACGTCGTTGTACACGAGTAACTATTTAAACTCCGTTAACCAAAGTACGCATTGCAAATGTGGGTGTGGCGTCCACATCTTCACTAATGAAGTCAATGTAGAAAATTTAACGTCTGCGACTGTCAATGCACGCACGCGCGGCCGATCAGACTAGACCCAAAAAATTTCGGAGGGGTTTCCAATCCAACGATGAAAAGTTTATTACATTCTGATGGGTAGTTCTGTAATAATAAGACATGACTTTTGAATACTTTAAGCCCAGACACCCTGTATATTGACTTCGAATAAATTTTTTTTAATAAAAATTTTCTGAGATACATTTTTTATGAAACTCTTTCAAAATGACATATAAAATTTAAAATACAATAGGTATATTTTGAAATTATTACAAATTCAATTAAAAGAAGCATAATTTGGGGACTTGTTTTCTTGAGATTTTCTACAACTTATCAGCTTGTATTTCAAGAACTTATATTCAGAATTAATTTTCTATCTTACACAAGGGCATACCTATAAATGTTGTTATGAAATTTGTTGTAGCTAGCAACCATGATAATACTTCCATAAGCAATATTCAATGAAAAGAAGGATTGTTCAGTAGCTTTATACCAAACCTGAAATAAAATAATCAATATTCCGTATTTATAACTAATTTTATTCCTAAGATTTTAGTTTTCTTATAATTATACGTCAAGAGCATTTGTTTTCCATATTAAATATTTTGGTATGTTGTTGAAAACTCACTGTTATGTCTTTTAATCTTTCCAAATTGGGGTGGAAGAAATACTTTATACCTTGCCAAGCACCTTCTTCTAAACAGGCAATGATAAGCAAAATAAAGAGTCCAAAAAATGGGAAAATTGATGTAAAATATGACATCTGCAATATAAAAGCATAATAATGAAAAAAATTCAATAAAAATATAAAAAAATGCAAAAAAAATATTGCTACAGCTGCATTTTTTGAAAATCTCTTCTTGTGCTGCTTTAAAATTTTATTTTTAAAAAATAAATTTTTTTTTATCAAAAATGTCCTTTAAAATATTTATACGTATTCTAATCTAAATGAACCAAAAATATGAAATTGTCATTAGCTTTTGCAAAACACTTGTTTCGATACCTTTAAAGGGATAAATGACTACGTTCGGAACAATGATTTTTAAAAAGCGCATAAAATGAATACATGATTTTAATAAATTATTAGAATCATGCTAGTAATTATTTAAGTGTTACAAAAAAGATTTTAAATACAATATTTTAAAATTTACTTAGAATAATCTTTTTCAAAATGTTCTCCTTTTATAAAAAATATTTCTAAAATAATAATATTTTGTGTGCTTACATAAAGTAAATACTTCTCCAGAGAGTCTGAACTAGGACTTGAAAAATTCACATTATTTTCAGAGTTACCACCAATTGAAAAAATTATCGGCCTTTTTCAAAATTGTTCCCCCCTGTTGTCGAAAAATAATAAAAACCCCCCCTTCTAAGTTATATATTTCAAAATTTTTGAGCCTCTGAGAGGTCTGAGCTAAAACGGGAAAATATTATAAATAGGAACATTTTTTTCCAAAAAGGGAAACCTTTGAAAAAAAGGGTTTTTCTAAAGGTTAATTTTAGCGAAATATTTTGTATTTAAATAATTTTTTTTCAAAATGTGTTCTTAAAACGTTTTATACTGTATTCTAATCTAAGTGTCACTAAATATCATGAAAATTTCCCGCACATTTTAAAAACACGGTTCCGAACATAGTCGGATACCTTAACATAAAAATAACTGGGATCTTACGAAATAAAACAGTTATTGAGGTTTAGGAAAATAACTTATTTAATTATGAATACTTTAATTACTTTTTATTATTAATACTTTTCATTTTCATCTGAAAATCCTCGCATAAAATGCGAATGAAAATAAAATTTGAAACACAGAGCAAATCACAGATTTTAATGACGCAAAAATTTTTAAATTCCAAGAATTATCTAGGTATACAAGTTGTTTATCATAGAAGATTCAGCGAACAGAAAGAAGGATCACATATTCCGTAAACAATCTCCAACAATGCGAGGAAAAAATATCACTAAATATCCATGACATCTTATCGGAGTATTTCCAGTGATTGTTATCCAGACAGCATAGAAATATTTTGTGGGAAAAGGATAATGATGACAGTAAAAATAACAAACTAAAATTGTATTACCTTCTCACGTATATTAGAAAAAAATTGTTTCAAAACCCTTCTTGGAAAGTTATAAGCAATCAAGTTCTTATTAGTTCTTTCATATTCTTTTTTTTTTTTTTTAAAAAATAGTACGGGAGAAGCCGCAAAGCTGTAGCAGAATTTGCGTTACGCAGGATGCACCACGAGGAGGCCGGACTCACAGGACTCTGGTCAGCCTATGACTGATGAATGTTTTGTGGTGTGCCCTACACTAATTAGTTTTAACTCAATCGTCGAAAAATACTGGGGAGCACGTGCACTAATGGCATAGGTGCAATTGTAGTGTGTGGCATTTGAAAAATAAAACAAATATAGTAGAAATTTTTGAAAACTGAAAAAAATATATTAAGGTATCCGACTACTTGCGACAACTTTTTTTAAAAAAAAAATGAAGATATGGAATTTTTTGTGGTTTTCAGATTTATTTAGTGCACTTTAAGAAAATAAGACTAAAATTAAGAAGAAAAAAAAAATAAAGGATTACTACTAAAATGGGAAAAAAAAAGGGAAAAATGGCTTATAAACGGGGCCCCTGTACAAATAGTAAATGAAAAAATTTTTTTTCAATTTTAGTATTACTTTTATTCCCTTTTTTTGGGGACCTTGGATAAGAATATTTTTTAATTTTACAAAAAATAGAGCACTTTATCTTGTTGTTACATGAAATTGCAAAAAAAGGATTACATTCACATAAAAAAACTGTAAATTTGAATAAAACAGTGATTGATAAAATTGAATGTTAAAAAAACTTCTGCTGTTATACAGAACATCACAAAAAAATTTAGCAAATTATTTTAAAAACTTTTTGAGCAATCCCCTCCCCCTTTTGGTTTTCGGAAAAAAAAACATTTCAAATAAAGCATTTTAAAAAATTGCATCTTTGTAAAGTAACGGCGTTTTCTTTTACGAAAGCACTTGTAGTTTTTGTTCTAGTGAATGGAAAATAAAAAACTTGGTATTTTTATAAAGCTAATAAGATTGCCTATAAAATAAAATTTTAAAAGAAATTTGTCAATTTTTAAGAAAAATCATGATTTTAAAGTAGTCGGATATCTTAATTTAATTTTTTTTTTCTTAATTTAGCAATGCATTATGTATTATTGATGTTCATCGGTTATCCATTGCTATAAGAGAACTTTTTTAAATTATCAAACTGTAATTTAAAATTTTAATATTATTATATTTATTTATCATTCATGCTTGTAACATGATAATACGAATTAGTCCTACAAAAAGATGCAATTTTAGTGGCGTAACGCATTGCGGGGGTCCAGGATTCTAAAGGGCCCCAAAGCCTGATTGCTGCCAAATACCTACCCTTTGTAAAATCCAACTTGGGGACCCAAAAACTGACTTTTCAGGTAGGTAAAAATGTACCACTGTGCAATTTATATATCACAAGAATATTTAATTAATTTATGTTAATTGAAAGGTAATTAAAATCCCTATTATTAAAGGCAAGTAAAAGATCTCCCAAACGAGCCTTCACCTTCAGTATCTTCTCAAAAACATTCAGGGGTAATTCAAAAAGTCAAAAGACTTTTACATTTTATCTTTCCAAGGTTTGGCAACAACGGTATTATCCAGCGCTGTATAAGGGGTAGTCAGCAACACATCTATGCAAAGTGTCACTCGTCTTTCCTCGTTGTCATTGAAGGTGTAGCCCCGTGGTCTTCAAACTGTGTTCCACGGAACCTAGGGGTTTCACGAGTCACAATAAAAAAAAAGTGTGTGTGTGTACTTATGTACGCACGTAAGAAGTTATATTTCTTTGACGTAACCAGATTAAAATCTTTCTAAAAATCTTTAGCAGGGCAAGCTGGACCTAGGACGAAAGGCGGTCACGAGCAGAGTTGAACGATACTAACTTTGAAGACGGGAATGTTCTGTCCCGTTCTACATATTTCTAGACAAAGCATTTTCGTATCCGTTCCTACGGAACGCAAAGCAAAGGTTCGCTGACGCGGGGATATAGTTCAGTGGTAGAGCATTCGACTGCAGATTGAGAGGTCCCTGTTTCAAACCCGGATGTTCCATTCTTCAGGGAAGTGAAGAGAAAGATTTTTTTGGGAATGACGGTGGGAATGATCTGTCCCGTTCTACATATTTCTAATCAAAGCATTTTCGTATCCGTTCCTACGGAACGCAAAGCAAAGGTTAGCTGACGTGGGGGTATAGCTCAGTGGTAGAGCATTCGACTGCAGATCGAGTGGTCCCCGTTTCAAACCTTTGAGTCTTCTTCTTCAGGAAAGTGAAGTAAAATTTTTTTCTGAGGATTTTGAAGGCGACAATGATCTATCCCGTTCTGTATATTTCTAGACAAAGCATTTTCGTATACGTTCCTATACGGAACACAAAGCAAAGGTTTGCTGACGCGGGCGAGCATTCGGCCGCAGATCGAGAGGTCTCCGGTTCAAACCCTGGTGTCTCCTTCTTCAGGGAAGTGAAGAGAAATATTTTTCCGAGAATTTCGAAGGCAGGAATGATTTGTTCCGTTCTGTATATTTCTAGACAAAGGTTTTTCACATCCGTGACGATTTTGCGTTACATCCGGGATGGTGTGCGCGCGCATTGTAAAAATTTCCCCTCATCGTATTTCTCTAACGCCCCAAAAGAAGTATAACTTCAAAAATCGAAAAAAAAGAAATTACAAAAAATGTGTATGCAAAATGAATTCACGTTCTCTAAGAAGTTTATATTGCCACTAAAATTTAAAACTTATCCCTGTCATTAAGAAACTGAAAATTTTATTTCAACATAATAACTTTATTTTTCATTACATTTTAAGCTTTTATTATAATATAATAAATAAATATTTAAAAAAATGTGTTTTATTTTTATATGTTACCTAATAGATTGTAAATATTTTTTTGTTTACTATCGGGTTCTACGAGATAATTGTATAATCGTATATTCGTTAGTACAATGTCGTGCAAAACTAAATAGTTTTCCAGTGGAAAATGTACCATTTGACATTTGTTGAAAAAACACCTTTAATAAAGGAGAGAGAACAACTTATGAACCTGTCAACAGATTCGATATCAAAACTCTAAATTTAATCAAGAACAGCTCCTAAATCTTATGTTGCAAATCATACAAAGTACATAGTATTTCACTAAACATTTTAATGCTGTTCAGAACAATGTGTATAAGTGAAAAATGTTTCTCACCATAAGTGGCTACGAAATCAAAGGAAAGAAATAAATTAAGCTCAGAATATGTAAGGCGATTGCAGTTAATTTCAATAGGACTAGACTTTGACAGTTTGTTTGAAAAAAATCAAGTACATATCCCATACTAAACATAATGCATGAGTGGGTTTCTTGGATTACAGATTAATATTATTAATGAGTTAATTATATTAAAAGTAGATTAAAATTTTTAATAAGAGATGCAATACTTTTTTTAATTGCCTGCACAAAAAGTACCTATAAGATGCTGATTTACTTTAAATATTATTTTAAGTATATTCTTCTTAGTCTGTATGTGGAATAAGGTTCTACGAAAATATTTCTAGTTTCTAGGGGTTCCACGAAAACATCTTCTAGTTCCAGGGGTTCCACGAAAACATCTTCTAGTTCTAGGGGTTCCATAAGTTGAAGAAGATTGAAGACCACTGGTGTAGTCGACCATTCAACAAGGCAGCTTCAATGTAAATCTGCACCTAAGGAGGAAAGGAAGGCAGTGATTCGCTTTTTGTTTTGAGGAAGGTGTTGTGGTGGTGTGATATCTATATAAACCTGTACAAACATCACGCGACGACGATCGTTTTGGCGTGGTCGAAAAAGGGGTTTGCGTTCGAACGGAAGGTCCCTAGATAAATTTTCCCCCTTTTTATTGGTGACCCGGCCGAAAAAAGAAGCGTACCCTTCACGCACCGCAGCGTGGCCCATCTACCCACCCGCTAAACACCAAGCCGTAAAATTGACGAAAATGCGTCACTACAAGCCGTTCACACAAAATGATCCACTAACCGTACCCGATGAAAAAACCCAAAAAAGTATCCTCTAATGTGGAAAAAATCGTTCTTTCCCATTCCAAACTGGATGGGGTATGGGCGGTGGATATCTATATAAACTGTCCCAAAACATCAGCGGAGTCGTTTTGGCGTGGTCGTTTAAGCTCGCGTCGGAACAAAGGTCCTAATCAAATTTCCCTTTCCTTCAGTGTGATACCTGCGCTGCTGCCATCCCTTTCTTCTTTATCCCCTCAACGCCTTCAGGGTGGGCGTATAGCCCCCAACCCTTTGTCACATTAATAAGTTCTTTCCTGTTTAGGAACGGCTGCAGCTGTCACCATACTGCGCTTGCCTACGATGAATAATTTTCACCGGTTTCACACCTTCCGCAAACAAAAAAGCCAGTTCCCTTTTTCCCCTTGGTGCAGATCCACAATGGAGCTGCCTTTCTGGTGGTCGCCCCCCAGGGTTACTTGGAAAACAGGGGACACGTTGATGAAGTGTTCCCACTACCCCTGTCAAGTAATCTGAATTTTTGAAAACCTTGGGGAAAAGGGAAATTTTTTAAAAAAAATTTGCACTTTAAAATACCTAACTTTTTAAAACTGTTTCCTTTGCTCTTTATTTTTCTAAAAAAGAAAGATAATTCGAGTTTTACCTAAAAGCGGCAAAATTTTAAAATTATATTAATAATTTTACATTAAAAAATACATTGGTGTTTGATTATTTTAATGGTATACTTTTAAAAATATATTGCATTTGTATTTTTAGAACATAAATTTCTGTGCAAAATTAAAAAAAAATTCGTTTCAATGAAAGTTTCATATTCAAAAGTAGACTAAAAAATTTGCATTTTAACCTTAAAAGGTAGCATAAATAAAAAATTGTTTTTTTGAGAAAAACTTTTTTTTGTCTGTAATCACAAGAAGGATTTTTAATATTTATATAAAAAATAGACAAACAATTTTAACAATTCAAAAAACAATAACTAATTCACAGAAATTTTATTTACGACATACGAGTAAGGGCAGAACAAAGAACAGCTAAATTTCATGAATATAAATTATATATTTTAGCATTTTATGCCCCATGCTATGTCAAACATTAAAGCATTTGTATTAAATTCGATGTGAAACATATTACGATATTTTGTACAATAATGTTGAAGTTAAATAAAAAAAATGTTGCATTTATTTTTGTGAAAAAAAAATTTAACAGCAAATTTATGTCTCAAAATCCAATACTCTTTTTCCTCATGTTTTGTGTAATGCATAATCGATATCAATAAAAAATAGAAACGTTATTCAACCAAAATGGCTTAAATACTTAATTCTCTTTTCTGTAGCATTAATGCATTTTCCCATCTTTATTTCCTTATTCAGTCTCGATAAATAAAAAAACAATGAAAAGTGAATAAAAGATCTAATCATAATGATGATGCCATTAATGTTTTCTTGTTTTATGAATTTGTTCGTATCGTTTAAAAGAATAAATAAGTCCTAAAATTATTATCGATTACATCTCTCTCTCTTCCCTGTATCGGGTTTTGGGGGGTGTTGTTTTGGGGTTTTTTTTTTTGTTTTTGTTGGGGGGTTTTTGGTGTTTGGGGTTTGTTTTTTGGGTTTTTTTTGTGTGTGTGGGGTTGTTGTGTTGTGTTTGGTTGTTTTGGGGGGTTAATAACCTTTGTTCATAAGGATTTTGTCTTAATTTGGAAAGGGCCTTGGGCTGCAAAAGAAATTTTACCACCTAAGAGTTCCCCCCTTTAATTAAAAAAGGCCCAGATAAAGTACGTGCGATTTTCCCATAGGAGTTAAGTAAAAGAAATTACCTTTTTTTAGTGGTTTTTATGTGCTTACTTTTGAGGTCCGGGTTCTGTCCATCGAAAAAACCCCCCCAGGTGCCCCTGGCTGAATTAAGAAAAAGGCAACCCCTGATTTTGTCTGGCCCACCCCCCCAAATAAATTTATCAGCCCCCTTACCGAAAAGGTAAAACCGCGAAACAAAAAGCGTCAAAATCCGAGGGCCACCCCCAATTTTGCAAATAAAAGGGCCCCCCGAACACCCCTTCAGCAAAAACACCTCACCCCCCAAAAATCGTTCTTCCCTTCCCACCGACTCACTGGTGGGGGGTGTGTGGGTATCTTTTACATAAGCCAGTAACAGCCTCCGGGAAAAAACCCTTTTTGTCGGGGTATTTACGGTCTTTTGGGAAAAGTTATAAATTTAAAGGTCATGGGCTCTTTCCTCCTGATATGGGCGACTTCAGGACCATTCTGCATAAAAATATTGAAATTTTGGGACGTTTCCCAGCGGGGGTATCTTCAGTATTTAACGCTTTAAACAAAACCCTAATGATTCAATTAAAAAATGGGGAAATTGAGCGACGCACAGTGGGCGGTTTTTTCCTTTGGGCCCGGAAAGTCAAAAAAGAAAGGGCCAAATAAATGGTCCTCTTGGTTCCCCGCCATGTGGGAAACAGTTTTTTGTTACGCGAATGGAAATAGTCAACAATTACGGTTTACATCGGGTTTTTCTTGTTAAAAAAACTTGCGAGCCTCCCTGTCAAAATTCATCGTTTCGTCTGAAAAAATTTTTGGGACACGGGGTTTTGAAAAAAGATCCATGGTAAGTAAATTTTTTGATTTGACCCAAAATTAGGAAGTTCGATTAAAGTGTAAAAACCATTTTACCGCATTTAACCCCACAACGTTTCGTTTTTTGTTAAGGGCTGGGAAATTTTGGGGGTTTAACAGTTGTGATCCAGTAAAATTAAGTCACATAGGAATATAGACCTTTAATTTATCAAAATTTTGTCGCTACTTCCTGCTACCCCAAAAATGATTTTCTTCAGGTTTGGGGATGGGATTACCGGTGCCTTATTTTAAATTTTGGAAGGAAAAAGGGTTTTGAAAAATTAATGTTTTTTTGAGTTTTTTAGAACTATGGACTTTATTAAATATGAGGGGCCAAGAAAAAATTGAAAAATTGTTAAAAAATTTTTGTGTTTTAGAGGAAAAAAGGATAGGTGCCCAAAAATTAAAAGTTCATCTCAATGAATGATCCGTGGTTTCGGGGAGTAAAAATTTAGATTATATTTTTTTATTTTAAGGGAAAATATATAGCTAATATTTTAATGTGGTATTTTATGTTTATTTTTATAATTATTTTTTCAGAATTATAAACTTTAAAATGGTTTTCCCCAGTTTGTGTTTTTTAGCATTCAAAATACTTCTTTCACAATTATTTACCAATCACTTCCATTTTTTCCTGTGTCTTATATGTAATGCATGTAACAAAATTAGGGATTCGTTTTTCTATAAATAGAATACTCTCTCTCTTTTTAAAAAGAATTGTAGACTTTAAAGCCATAAAATAATTTCCGTGCGCCATATTGGGAAAACTGCCCACTGTGCGACGTAAGTAACTTCATCCTCATGTTCATCAAACCATAATTTGACAAGCACCGATGCATGGATAGATGCATTATCATCCAGGAAAATTTCTTCTCCTGCAGGAAACAAAGTTTGCATCATAAGATGGACCTGGTCAGGCTAAAATTTCTCTATACTTCTCCCCAATGATTCTCCTTTCAGGGTAACAATTGGTCCAGCAGAAAACCACGACACGGTGTGACGGACTCATGGTGATTTTTACTAAAACTCCTCTAGGGCTTCTTTGAGGCCAGAATGGCAATTCTTTCCAACCAACTCAGGAAGTGAAACGTGAGATATACAAATTAGGAATCTTATAAATAGTAGAAGTTTAGCGTACGCAGTGTGGCTATGGGAAGTGAATATATGATGTCTACGTTTACAAGTGTTTTCATCTAAAGTGAGAGGAAATCCCGAATTCAAGATTTAATCTATCCGGGCCAGTGCGTTCAAGTTAAAGGAAGATACCATTCTTCAAGGATAACCGCCACGTCAGTTAGGATTCAAGCGAATTGCTGCTTACCCAAGATAGAGCGGTAAGACCATTTAATTAAACTTCTAGGAACTGCGTACTTTTTGAGATTAGGCTTAGTGGGTAAAGTTAGACATGCTTGTCAGTTACGCGATTATTTGGTAATACGTATTGTGTTCTCCTCTCCCCAGATTCACTTGGTTTGAATATTAATATTATATTTGTATAGTGTTTAAGTTAAGATCATAATAAAGAGATAATAAGATTATGGCAACGTCTGGTTCTTCATTCACTCCCACATCTCTAGTCGTGAAGATAATATAGAAGTAGGGCAACCCCTCGGGC